>DWMZ01001444.1:0-16479 GCA_018249855.1 Eueides tales michaeli
ATTTTTCTCCTAGATCTCATCTCCAAGGCATCACATTTGTAACTAAGGAGGTCAAGTTGTTTGTGGAGGCTATCCAAAGCAGTCAAAACAAATGTTCTGAAAGCATTAAACTGGGCTGCAATATTTGCTGTTGTTGGACTCGCCACAGGGATGGATGTACTTTGGAGATTCTGCTGAAACTCAGCCATTCGTTTATTAAAAACTTCACTTAACTCATTGATTGTAAGCTTCATTGACTCCATAATAGTTAGAATGACTTAGTGAAAAAGTAAAATAAGATACTTTATACTTTGTTATTCTGTATGTTTTAATTGTGCTTTCAATAAAGGATATTATGTATGCTGGTAGGTGGGATGTTATTCTACTGAATTACCGCAACAATACACATAAAAATCTTTAAAAAGTAATAATAAAATGAAATATAAGCGAGAGCAAAATAAATTCACCCACTAAGTCCAGAATGGAAACGGAGAGTCATAAAACTAGGTATATTTTACCTTATATTTAGTTTTCTAAGATATCGTGAAACAGACGGACACTTGTATACTGCTTAGACACTGCTTTCCTAGAGCACAGCACAATTCTGAAAAGAATGTTACCTTTAAACCGGAAAAAATATTTTTCATCTTTAGAATAAACGTGAAAATTGCACACACACGGGAACTTGAACCTTGTCCTCCTACCCTCCTATATGTATATCACATATAGGAGGGTAGGAGGACAAAATAAACTCAGCTTCACACTGTGTCCTGCACATGGCAGGGTAGACGGAGGGAACCTAATGTTAAGGCACTACATTCCGTTCATCACTTTCTGCTGAACTTGAGGCATTGTGTGTTGAGTGGTGGAACTCAACGTCGCGCTTTGCCTTGTTACTACAGCGAAGAAATGAAAGCATTTAATATTTCAATTGGCAATATTTCGTTTCCTCGAGTAGGGATCGAACCCACAACCTGTCGAGCTTACGTATTCTTCGTAGTAGCAGAACGGTGAATGGAGAAGAAAACCGTAGAACAAAGTGATTAAACTAATATTAACTGATGGCGTTTAGTTTCACCACTCATCGCACAATATCTTCAGAATGGAAACGGAGAGTCATAAAACTAGGTTAACAAGACCTGTTTCCTTTGCCTTCCCTGGCATATACTAACAATCGGTACGGTAACAATCTAAAAAAATCAATAAAATTAATGAGAAATATAGATTGTCTATATCAATATCCCATTAAGCCTCCTTTAGATGATTCCGCCCTAATTACAAATGTAATCCGTCATCGATAAAATATAAGTTGCTATTCGTCAACGTATCAGGTAACTTCAGAGATAAGGGCGTTTTCATATTTTCTTAAAAGATAATTTAAAATATTTTATATGATAAAGTAAAAAAATTAAACCTGTGTGACGCAGCGGTAGTAGTAGCAGTGTAACTGCTAACTCGATGTGAATAAATATTTTATATTTTCGTTCTCTCATTTACCGAGACAAAATGTGGTGTTCTTGACTCCCAACATGAAAACTCTCGAGAGTTTAGTGAGAATGACTAACGGAAGAGTCTTGGTAAGAACGGAGTGTTTTAATACTAGGTTCCCAGGTTTCCTCTATCCATAGGATACAGCGTGAAGCTAAAAAAAAGAGAAAATGTAGTCATCATGTTACAGTGGGATAAAGTCTGATAGTAAATAGTTGGATTCTGGTTGTGAGTTGGATTCACATTCATGTATTTTTAATTTAACTCTGTTAACCCATAAAAAGTGTCGCTCAAAATACAATCTTTTAAAATCGGGCTAACACCCAGCTGTGTGGGATTCTCTCTCTCTCTCTCTCTCTCTTTATCTACGAAAAACAAGATATAACAAAAAAAAATAAGTCTGGATGTTTTTCCTAAGTGCATATTATGCACTTTAAATAAATAGCATTCTCTGTTATGTTATGTAACAAACGTTTAAGAATTTCGACGTAGCTCGATGACAGAGCGCTTGGACAGTTTCCAAATTTCTCTTTTCTTCTTAATAAATATTTTTTTTCACTTACTATAAAATAACAATTTACAAATATTAAATAACACATTTTCAATTCTAATATGAACCAACCCCTACATATTTACTTCGACTTTCATCAATTTGTCCGCCAAAGTTTTAATGAGGCTACACTTCACTCCGCTGCTTCGCGTGACCTCCTGTACTGTCTGATAAAACATACGTTCTTATTTGTTACTTAAACTTCAGTGTAGGCTTCATTTGAAGTTGGCGACTTTATTATGTTATATTAGTTGAAAATTCACTTCAATATTTTATTATAGACTTGGAATTTAATACGAAGAAATAGTAAAGAATGGAGAAAAGTTAGTAACCTGTTGTATTTTATAGTGTTTGTGCTTTTTTAAACTATGCTATGGTGGGACAGAGAGAAACTAGTGTGCCAACACTCTTTTCCCTCTTTTCCTTTTGGGTAAACAGAGAGAAACTAGTGTACCAACACTCTTTTCCCAATTTTCGAGATTATGTGTTTCGTAACCCAATATCGCGCTTTGTCTTTATACTAGAGCAGAGCAAGGAAATTTGAATAATACATTCCCCGAATGAGGATTGAAACCCCAACCGTAAAGTTTACAGTTATACGTTGTGCCTCAAGCTTTTATATGTATCTTATGTCAAATTACAACTAATATAAGCGATGATAGACCTACATTCAATTAGGTCTTGATATTAGGGTAACTTATGTCTTCTATCATACAAGTAAAATTAATAAAAATATGCACTCTCTATACTATTTACTTCTTAAAAATAATAGTTATTTTTTGTATTGTAAGGCTATCATAGTATAATGGTACTAGTGGTGTAACTACAGGCGTGTTGTCAGTCTTTAAGCTGGATGGGTACAAAATACGAAACGCAGTGGCCAAAGTCAATACTTAACGCCTGTTTTAAATGCCGGGGGTAGTAATAATTCGGTTGAGTCTGCCCATGCGTGTTGTCATTGCTGACAACGAAACTTTCCTACACGAACTTTAGTTGCCTCTTACGAAACCATCAGTACCAGGGTAATTTCATTCTAAACCGGAATCATACAGATAAACACATCCTACACAATATATATTTTATAATTATTATATCAAATATCAAGACAATGGCAACAGCTAAGTCTCTTTAATGTTTCATACGTCGCTTCGTGCACTCAATACAAACTTGTCATACTGGAGCAATTACGTTAATAGCGCTTAGCAAGCAAGTAGCTTTGTGCTTGCTTATCACCTGTTGTATTTAATTTATGGCTGTAATAGCGCAGTGGACAGCTATTTAATATAAGCGTGAAGGTTGCGAGTTCCATTCATTGTCGAGGGAGATTTTAATTAAATTATTCACATTTTCTCGTTTTCGTTAACGAATTGCGATGCTCAATTCCGTAAGTCAATACGGAAATTCATGAAATTTTCTTTTT
This sequence comes from Eueides tales michaeli, assembly GCA_018249855.1. Taxonomy (NCBI): domain Eukaryota; kingdom Metazoa; phylum Arthropoda; class Insecta; order Lepidoptera; family Nymphalidae; genus Eueides; species Eueides tales. The sequence continues at coordinate 3,438 of DWMZ01001444.1, forward strand.
CTTTCTGTTTTTTTGATGCTTCATGTTTAATGACGCATAACATAGTAAGCAGAAACAACATAGTTTTATGTAACGCATTTTGCGAATATGGTGGAACTTAACGCCGCGTTTTATCTAGCAGAGCTAGAAAAAACAATACAATGCCTTAATCCGTCACCAAACCTTATAACTATTGACTTCAACGTGATAAAAATGTGAATATAGTTAGGTCAGCTTCACGCTGTATCCCGCACATAGCAGGGTAGGCAGAGATAATGATTGAGGCATTTTCTGTTGAGTAGCGGAACTCAACTCCGCGCTTTGCTTTGTTAGCAGAAAGATAAAGACATCAAATATTTAATTTGCAAATATTAAATATAGTAAAAAACGCATATCTATAACATTTTCTTAAAACTAAGCAAGATTTTAATTTACAAAATGGGTCATGCGCGAGAAATACTTCATTTGGACGTGAAAAATACTTTTTTGCGTTTCCACCCCCACTTGGGCACGCGTGAGTATGTAAATTTCTTAGGCACTGTACTATATGTTAGAGAAGACTGTAAAGTGTTTTGTTAATCGACTTTTAAATAATAATATATTTACAAATAAAACATTTTTAACGCATTTTCACGCATACCTAAATATATTTTTAAATCTTCACAGCAAACTTTGTCAATTTTTAAATCGGTCCGAACTGTTAAATCTAATGAACCATTAGGCTTCATTATTTCTTTTTACTCTGATGTTGTCAGTATTTTCATTTTTTCATAATATTATTTACAGACAGACAGACAGTTTATATTTAATTATATTGTTATATACATATCTATTTAAGTCCCCTTTGACCAAAACTTTTTAAAAGAAATGAACAGTTCCACACTCTAAGCTTAATAATCCATTAAATAATTATATTTTTACTAGTATACTAATACCTGGTGTCATTGGTTCAGAATATGTTTTTAGCTTCACGCTATATCACGCACATGTCAGGATAGGGTCCTTGTGTTGAGATAATCTTCCCCATTAACATACTTCGGTTTACCACATTCCGCCCAAATTGAGATGTTTGTATGTTGTATGTTGAATGGCGTAACTCAACATAGTTAAGTTGTAAACTAATGGCATTGAGTTTTGTTATTCCACAAGCAATGCCTCAAGTCCAGCGAAAGGTGGGAGACGGAAGTATGGAAATGGAAACGTTGTGTCTTACCATTAGGTTAATTCCAAGTGAAGCTGAAGAAAAGGTAATTAACACACACACTACCGTTGTATTATTGAAATATTTTCATTGCTTCGCTGGACTACCAGGAATCAAAGCATGAAATGAAGTAACACGCAATGTCTCTAAAATACGGCGGATCGTGGCGGAAGAAGATATTTGACATTGCGTTTTTTTATAAAAATATTTTTCCTATTAAGAACAAACACAAACGTGTGACTGTAAATGACAATTACAAAAGAAATATGTTTCTAGGTTAACAAAAAGAAAAAGATGCAAACGTGATTTTATACAGTACAGTATAAATACAAAAATTCCAAAATTTTACAATTTTTAAAGTGTTATTCCACACTTAGGAAAGAAAAATACTAAATTTAAAAACGTATAAAAATTTGACCGAAGCAGGATTTGAACTCACGCCTCTTGGAAACCGTCCAAGCGCTCTGAACAACTAAACCATTCGTTCTCACCATGCTCTGTCGAAATTATTATACGCTTGTTACAACTTATTTATGTTGTTAGCATCTCTATAGGGAAACTTTTACAAATTTTCGCAGCCCAAAGACAATTCGTAAGAATTATCGTTTGGCAATAGAGAATACTATTTATTAAATATTTTTACAATTTTTAAAGTGTTATTCGACACTTAGGAAAGAAAAATATTAAATTTAACTAACTAGCTAACAATATAAATATGTAACCTAAAACTACAGACTACCAATTGGGAATGGTTCGAGTCTAAGTGGTTAGCGGAGAACGGAGTGATTTGACACTAACTTCCATGTACCTATATATAAAAGATAGATTGTGGGTTCTCACTCTAAGAAATTAAAGATTTCATATTTTTATTTCTTCGTTCTAATAACGAGGAAAACTGCAGTAATAAGCCCCCACCACTCAACACGTAACGTCTCCAGAATTCGGCGGATAGTTCCTACTCTCCACCAAATTCTTCACTTCACTTCGATTTCGAAGTATTTAATAGTTATAGAGTGCTTTAATACTCGGTTCCCAGGTTTTTTCTACCTTGCCATGAAAGTAAAAAAAAATATTATATACAGTCAGTAAAGAAATAGAAAAGCTCACTCCAACATTTCCAAAGTAAACTTGTTCAAACAAAAAAAGTTAATATTACTTTTGGAAAAAAATCTGAAATACACAAAGCAGCGTAATGTTAATAGTCATTGTCTTAATTTCAGAGTAAATTAGTTCTCATTACTTTAACAGCTACCAATTGAGTATTATCATTGCATATTAGGGTTCCGTTTCAAAAATTATTTACCGGTAAAAAATATATCACGGTCTTACTCGCAAAGCAATGAGGGCAGAGGGAAACTAGAGTAAAGACACTCCGTTTCTTGCATAAATAAATACGTTAAAACTAAAAAAAGACGAGTTTTAACATGTAATTTTAAGGCACTTCACTCCCCATTAACGAACTGAATATCTGAAGTCAGTTCCAGCCAAGTAAAAAATTGTATTTATTGTAAATTTCCAAATATACGAAATAATTTGTTAATTTCATAACCTCCTTTATGGAAAAACTGTAAAAACGATAAAAAATATACCACGGTCTTACTCACAACGCAGTGTAGGCAGAGGAAACCTAGAGAAGACACTCCGTTTCTTACATAAATAAGTACGTTAAAACTAAAAAAGACAAGCTTTAACATGCACACACAATTCCAGCCAAGAAAAAAAATTGTATTTATTGTAAATTTCCAAATATACCAAATAATTTGTTAATTTCATAACCTCCTTTATGGAAATCGGTTAAATAAACTATGCCAAAAAGCTTCTACAGGAAACTGTATGGAACTTTCAAATAGAAGTAACAATTTCGTTTAACTGTGTATATCGTTAATAGGTTGTTACAGAGATAGCATCGCAACTTTCTTTTTAAGTATCCAGATAGTTGGATATTTCCAATTATTTTTTAACAAAAATAAAACAATCCCGCACATGGCAAAGTATACAGAAGGCACTTAGGAAGTAGTATTAAGATATTTCATTCAGTCGACAGTCGGGCTTGCTACCCCGTGCAACAACAAACCTAAAAAAACCGCAACCCTATACTTTGTTCGTTTTTTCTTATTCTGTGATTAATTTAAAATTAGTACAATCATTCAAGTAGAGGTTGAGCCTTTCATGGCACTTACAGTCATATTCTGTCTATGTGCCAGACCTGCCTCTAGAATATTAGAATTTTTTATTTATGTTAAGTCTTGTATGCCCAATTTGATTCACTTCCCAATATCTGATAGATCCTAATTATGACTTCAATTCTGATGATAAAAAATGTCATATGATTAATTTAACTCTTAATTCAAAATAGCTGCCTCAACAAGATGGCGGATTACAATTTTTGTTTTTTGTTCAATCCTAGGTAGTATTTAATATAGATATCAAATGAAAGGGTTTTTTGTAAAATCCAATACACCATGATAAAAACATCTAAAAATGTTTTTTCGAAGATATTTTAAATTCGATTTTTTTGCTTTATATATGTTATCTTTTTTAGATCGTTTCTGAAAAATCAGTGTTGGCGTATTTGTTCAATATTGTTTTGTTAATATAGTAGAGAATCAAATACTCGTTCATTCCCATATCCCACGTCGGCTGAATATATACAGAATTTTTATGTTCGTTCGTGACCGCGAAGAGCTAACATTTATAGAAAAAAGAGATTTTTGTTCAATAGATCACATAAAAACAGTATATTCAGACATTTCCCTTACATTAAAGAAGGGAAAAAGAATAAAGAGGAAAGAAACTCCGATCTCTAGTTTCTATTAAAATTTGAAATATTGCGTGTTAAAAAATATAATTTAAAGCAGCACTAACACTACCAGAGCGGAAAATAAGACATTTTTTTATAAAACGCATAAAAATGAACCGTTCAAGCCCTCTAACCAACTAAGCCATGCGTTCTCACCTAGCTACGATGAAATTGGATTTGAGTCGCGGAACTCAACACCGCATCTTGTCTTACTACCAGAGCGAAAAAATGAAAATAATAAATATTTGGATTTGCTAATATTAATTATTTCATTTCTTCGAGTGGGAAATTGAAGAAGAAAATGTATTTTTCCTACCCTATTATTATTAAACACTAAAATACTAAATAATTTCTATACTTAAACATGAATTTCTCTAAAATCTTATATAAAAATTCTTAGAAGAAATTGAAATTTTATAAAATGATACTAAAAATACACAGTATATGATACAAGCTTCGCTACACAAGCATATTAGCTTCGTAAAACTTTCTAAGACTCGTCCGTTGTTTTAACGTGAAATATAAAGGAGACTATACGAATCCTTTTATTTAACGATGTATCTCGTAGCCGAATAGGAAGTGGAAACCTGGAAACCTAATATTAGAAACTTCAAACCCTATCTTGGTTCCCAAGTTCCCTCTGCCTATCCTGCCATGTTCAAGTTACACCAAAATACAGTAATATATGTATATATTTCTCTAGAAACTAATAGTAAAAGGTCCTTAACATAACAATCGTGTTAAATCGAAACCTATATATTTATTGCGCTATTCCATTCGTTCAAGTCACAATACAATAAGTATACTATTAAACTAATACTATTAAAGGATATTCTTTGATATTGTATACTTTAAATAGAAAATCAACGTTTTAATGCGTAAGAATTGGAACAGGCAGTAATAGTTATTATTTTTGAGGTAGAAAATAAAAATTCTAAATTTCACCCTACAGAGATGCTAACAACATAAATAAGTTGTAACAAGCGTATAAGAATTTTGACGTAGCTAGATGAAAACGTATGGCTTGGTAGTTAAAGCACTTGAATGGTCTCCAAACGACGCGGGATTAAATCCTGCTTCTTTAAAATGTATATATATGTTTTCTTAATATATATGACAGTAATACTTTGGCTAGAGAGGCGGAGGGAAAGCTTGGTTGTCCTTCAAGATTATACATTAATGATACTAGGGGTAGAATAAAAAATATTAAGAGTGGGAGACGTAAGAAACATGAGTACCCCTGTTGATGACAGAGGACCAGGCACAAGAGGTATGTCTAGATTGCAGAGTTTGGTACTTCGTCCTTTTCGTCTATTCTACTAAAAAAAAAAAGAATATCATTTGTGAGACCTTCATGACGAAGAGGCACATATGTGCGACTGTATATGCGACGGTTGTAGGTTCTATTCTTACTCGGGGGATGAAATATTTGATATTTTCGTTTCTTGGCCTTGCTAATGGCTGTGCGGTTCGAGCTTTGCTAGTACTTAGTGTAGCTTTGAGAATTTGGCAAAAGGTGGGGAATGGAGTGTCTTAATGAGAACGGAGTGTCTTAACACTAGGTTCTCAGGTTCCATCTGCCTAAATCACGTTAAATCACGCAAATTTAGCTTTCCCCACCAGATGCTAGCTCGGACTTGCCATTAAAGCACCTTATTGCAAAGCAAAGTATACAGATACGAGTATATCTGAGGTATTTCTTGGGAGAGTCAAATCCACGGCTATGGTTTTTGTATTCAGACGGAATCAAACTGGTCCACGACGGCGTTTCTTACACATTTAAAAAAATACCACTATTAATATCATTTTTTGAAAAAAAATGTGGTTTTTATAATTCTTCCATTGTTCTTAAAAAAGTAACTTGTTAAGAATATATTATTTTCCCACGTATTTTATATCCTTTTGAACTAAAGTAAAGGAGCGTAGGGGTGTTGTAAGCCTTTAAATGTGTTTAACCTTTTGTTAACGGTGTAAGAACAGTAAATCCCGTGTTTTAAGTTAAAACTAAGTTGTTTTTGTATATTTTATTTATTTATTTTTAACTTCACGCTGTATTTCGAAAATAACAAAGTACGGAGAGGAAACCTGTCAACATGATATTAAGACTCTCCTTTCTCATTGACAGCCGAGCTGACGTTACTAAAGATAGGCAATGAAAATAACAAATATATCATTTCCTCAAATAAGGATTAAACCCGCAACTTGTCGCATTTACAGTCACATCCTTAAGTATTGGTGTATTCCGCATATCCAATTATATATGGGAGAAGCTGGATACTTTTTTTTCTTTATGAAGTTGATTATCTATACTCTAATCTCAGAAACTAATGATTTGAACTAAAAAATAATTATGTAGTAGGTACATTGCGTATTAAATGGCGAAACTTAACACCACGTTTTGTCTACTTTTACAAGAGCGAGGACACGGAAATAATTAATTAATAATTAGAAAGATTTTCAACTAACGATACGATTTCCAATTGGTTTACGGAGTTCAACGCCGCCTGTCAGATTGAATAAAAAGAAAAAAAAAGAACTTTAATATAATAATAGATAACAACTATAAAATAGAAATGAAGAAGTGCAAGATTATCAAAAGTTTCTAAGTTATCAAAATCAATATGTGCATCCACATTAATCTGCATAATATTTACACAATATGCATATAAAGTAAACGAATTTAGTGTTTGCAATTTAAATTTAACTTATCAAGTGGTAAGACAGTTTCTGTTACAAATAGCTTTATTTATACTTTTAACATATTTAAATATATAACACATTTTAAGGCCTGTCGTGGCGCAGGGATACGAACGTGTAACTGTAAAGACAGGTTGTGGATTCGATCACGACCAGACAAAATGAAATATTTAATATTTTTAAATCAATTATTTATATTTTTCATTTCTTTGTTATGGTAACAAGTTAAAACGCGGCGTTGACTCTCACTACTTAGCAATGCCCCAAAGACGGAATGGGAAACGGAACGGATTGTCTTAACACTAAGTTCCCAAGTTCACTTTACCTACGAGTACCTTGTCACGTGCGGCATACAGCGTGAAGCTGAAGAAAAAATATGTATGTATATATATATATATATATATATATATATATATATATATATATATATATATATATATATATATATATATATATATATATATATATATATATATATAATTTATTTATATTCATAAAAAAATCAGAAAATATCTTTTTTTTTATATAAATTTAAAAAAAAAACATAGGGCCTCGGGCACAAGCTTGCGACTATTATCGTTACAGGTTGTGGGTTCTATTCCCATTTAAATAAATTAAATATTTATTACTTTCCTTTCCGCGCTCTGGTTGAGACAAAGCGAGGCTTTTAGTGAGTGAGTGAGTGAGTGAGTGGGGAACGGAAATGTCTTAATGAGAACGGAGTGTCTCAATACTAAGACACTGCTCCTAAGTCGCTTCTGCTACCCTGCTATGAGCGGGATATATTGTCAGCTTATATAAGAATGATATATAGAACTTTAGTGGGCTGTTCGAATAATTTAACTTTTAAAGGAAAAACGTTTTTTAGTATATTTTTTCCTATTTTTTATCGTAATAAAACATCTTAAAAAATCTTAATATATACATATGGGCAATATATACTTAAAAATGTATATGTATTTTCATATATACAATAATTTCCATTTCTCAGTGTTGTCATTTCTTTTGAATTTCACCACTCACTACGCAATGTCTCAATTCATCGGTAAATGGAATAAAAGTGGATCGGAGTGTCTCAACATTTCTCAAGTTCCTTTTGTCTTCCCTGTCATGTACGGGATACAGTGAGAAGCGGTTATTACAAACTCAGTAGGAACTGAAACCGCATTTATTGTGCTATAGTACTGCGCTACGACGGTCTCATTATGTATAAACTTAATGAATTAATGTGTTTTAATACTAGGTTCTTTCTGGCTATCTTACTATACAAAAGACAATAATTATATAACGATATAAGTCTGTCAGCGTAGAGCACAAGCATGTGACTGTAACCGTGATAGGTTGTGGGTTCGATCCCCACTCGAGGAAATAAAATATTCAATATTATATTTATTGCCTCACGCGGTAGCGTTGAGTTTCGCCTCTCATCTACTCGTAGTAATGCCTCAACAATTTAATGAAAAGTGTACAATGGAAGTGCTTTAATGGGAACGTAGTATCTTAACTCCAGATAGATGCCTAGGTTCCTTTAACCTCACCTAAACAAAAGAAACAAAATAAAACATTGAAAAGTTTAGGTTATGTCACTTTTCTAAAGAGCACTCAGTTCACTATTAAATTTAATTTTGTAACTATAATAATAAAGTCTTCCACTTTAACTTGACCGGAACTAAACGATATTTATTTCACAAGCGTATTGTTTACTCAAAGGAGTGTGTTCGTTAGAATCATTTGTTATTACTGTTTTTTATTTATTTTAGATATTGTTTTTTCAGTTTTGTATTATAGGTCGTCGCAGCGATTGTAGGTTCGATTCTTGTTCGTGGGAATTATATATTTTAGGTTTTCATTTCCTCGCTCTGGAAACGAGACAAAGTCGTTGAGTTTCGCGGTGAGGCGGAAAGTTGGCTACGGAAGTGTTCTAATAGGTACAGTATAGAGGCTTATAAGATATTTAGACACTTTGGTTATCGAATTTGACGTGCACTTGGCTGGCTATTACTTACTTATTTATTTCGTTATATTCTTTAACGTAATAATCGAACCTTCAATTATCGGGTGTAAAATGAGACTTTTTTGATGTACCACGATATTATAACTTCTTATCTCAACGAAATTGATGTTGCACCGAACGCGTGCGTCCTTATCGGGAATTTCAAGGAATTACTTATATTCCAAAGGCTGAGAAATTAACTCTTAATTGTCGCGTGTAGCAAATGTATTACAGTAACATCGTGTTATTTTTAAATTACTTAAGGAAATTAAAACCGGGCTCATTAAATATATAATTATAGTTCTCATTATGATATTTATTTATGGACATAAGCGTGTGACTGTAAACGAGGTTGTAAGTTCCATTCTCATTCAAAGAAATAATATTAATTTTTTTCTCTCTGGCAACCAGGTAAAGCTCGGTATTGAATTCCGCCACTCAACACGCAATGTTTTCAGAAGCCGGTCTCATACGGAGTGCTTTTCTAATCTCTGGGATGGTGTACCCCAGTATCAACTTGAACCATTTGACTGCATCCTACGTAGAGATATTTAAATTACGACGATTTTCGAATTTGCAACTGTAGCTCCTCTGGTGATACACGGTATCCTGCGCGGCTGTATTCACTTACCTGTAGGTGACTCGTACGCTCGTTTGCCTTGTTTTTGTAATAAAAAAAAATATCCAGAGGAAAGTAGGAAACTTAAGTATTATAATGGAAACGGAGTGCTTTCACACCAGGTTCCCATATTCTCTATTCCCATTAATACATGTCCGTTCTTCATTTTTCATCGAATCTCTTGTTGAGTGATGAGCCTCAATACCGACCTTTTGCTGGTTGTTGAGCGAAGAAATTAACATAATCCTTTACCTCAGACGGAGATCGAACCCACAAGACGGTGGAAGCAAAATATATTTTTTTTAATTCGAAACAGTTGTTATTGAGATAAGAGCACTTAGCCAAACAAACTACAGATCTCAGTCAACTATTCCGGGATTATCCATATAGTTTCAACATTCTATTACAATTATATCACATTCAACAATTCTTAATCTTGTCCAACAAAACTATAGCTCTAATAAAATCCACTGAATAGAGATAGCAGTAAAGTACAAACTTGTTAGCTGAAATCTAAACTTGACTACTAAACTGACACTGAAATATTCTATGCTCTACCCGACATTGAACCTAGAACCACCGTCATACAGTCCATAATAGATGCCTAAAGGGCGTTCACAGTTCATGAGAAGAGGCAGTTCTGATAAGAGCTGGTTATTGTGTGCACGCACGCGAGTCGCTGGTCGGGACTTGTAAAGTGGCTTTCATCGTTTATACGTTATGATGTTAGTTTACTCGACGTATTGTGAATATTTTACAGGCATATATTTATAAAATGACTACTTTAAATATTAATTTATTAGAAACTGCTTATAATATTAAATAAGTGAACTACATTAAAAAGTTCCAACACAAAAATCTCTAGCTTATTTTGTCAAAATGCTTGTAGGTATTGAACTGGTAATCCGATTTTGATGAAAACCAGCGGATTGAACAAGGCTTTAGAATAAAAAAATACGTTAAAACCATTTCAGATATTTACGAGCTACACAGACAAAGACAGATAGATAGCTAAAACTATATATAACATTATTCTTTTTGCGTCAGGGGTTAATTATTAATGAATGCATAAAATCATTTTTCCCCATCTAACTACACGGCACAACTACATGTAGGTCATTAATGTTCACTATTTTATTTTAAAAAATAAAGTGCTGCCACTGTAATAATTTTGAATGAAACAGGTAAATTGAGCTATCGATACCAAAATACTTCTTTTAAAATTAAAACACACAAAACACTTCCATTTCCCAATTTCCTACCAAATAGAGACATTGCATATTGAGTTGCGTAACTCGATGCCACTCTTTTCCTTGTATCATTGCAAAGAAATAATTTTGTCTGTTACCATGTTGACCTGCAACCTGTCGCGTGAACAGTGACACGCTTGTACCCCCTCGGTGTCTTCCGTCTACCTGGTTCATGCAAGAAGGCATTGCACAAAATATACAATACATATTTATACAATAAAACAACGCACTGCGGAAATAGTAAAATATGATCATTTCATATTCCGTGCTTAATAATATTTTTTATATCTGATTTTTGGCTTACATTTTATTAAGTGTCATCATCAATAACGAGATTTCAAGGTGATTTTATTGTTTTAATTTTTAAACTAATATAGTTTTATTAAATAAAATTCTTCAGACAAAGCATATAAAATTTTGTATGTAGGGACTTTCACATGCAAAATTTAATTAACCCTCGTTTTTTTTTATTTGAATTAAAAATGCAGAAACATATTCTGGAAACGTTCTGGGAACAGGGCATTTTTTTTTTGTCAAAATGAATAAATTAAAATAATTTAAAAATTAATACTTCTATTTGTGTTTGCAGGTTTTAACTGTGAGTTTATAACTTCGCTACAACACAAGTAAAATGAGAGGCCATGAATTTGATTCACAGTTGAGTACCTTAAATTTTATATTTTTAGTAATAAATCTAATCTGCTAAGTTTCGCCACTCAATACTCAAAAATTCAAAAATTCTATGAAATCTGGAGAACGGAGTATTTTAATACTAGGTTCCGAGGTTTCTTCCGCTTGTTTTTCTGTTTGTGGGATCCAATATAAAGCTAAAAAAGGCGAAACCCACTTATAAAAAATAAAAACAAATATATCCATTAATAATAATATTTAAAAAAAACACGATCCAACATCTTGTATACCCTTTTAGCTTCTTACCCTGAGGCGAGGTTAAATTTTGTTCCAGACGAAATAACGTTTTTACATACTTTATAGGTACATACACATCTGTAAATTAATATTTTTTTATATTATTTAGTACAAAAAATTATAGAGTTTGTAAATTTTTTATGATGTCACCATTGGCACAATGACAGTATTCACGGAATATGCACAAAACATAAAAAAATAAAAACAAATATATCCATTAATAATAATATTTAAGTAAAATACGATCCAACATCTTGTACACCCTTTTAGCTTCTTACCCTGAGGCGAGGTTAAATTTTGTTCTAGACGAAAAAACGTTTTTACATACTTTATAGGTACATACACATCTGTAAATTAATATTTTTTTATATTATTTAGTACAAAAAATTATAGAGTTTGTAAATTTTTTATGATGTCACCATTGGCACAGTCACGGAATATGCACATTGAAGCGTTTCTTTATTATTTTAGTAAATGTCTATGTGTTCTTGTAGTAAATCTAGAGTTAATCTAAAACTGATCATTTTCGGCTTATTAATAAATTTCTAAAAAAAGGCTTGAGGAAACCTCATGTTTAAGGGTATCGAAACAGTATGTGTTAAGTCAAGGAAACAGAAATAAGTGTAATAAATTCACTTGAGTAAAAATCGAATCAGTAATCAATCTTTTCTGTCAGACACTGTGCGGAATTAACATTAGGAAAACACACAGGAACTTCTAGTATTAAATTTAAATCTTTAACCATCGTGTATATTGAAACAGATAATTTCATGACACTATAGTACTAGAATTAAACATAAATATTTTAAAAATTCCTACTTTTTAAGAAAACATATAAGAACTTTGAGGCCTGCCGTGGTGCAAGGATTCAAGTATGCCACTGTAAACAGTACGGTTTATATACTAAATTTAAAAACGTATAAAAATTTGAACGAAGCAGGATTTGAACCCGCGCCTTTTTAAATTTTACGCGTTTTTAAATTTAGTATTTTTCTTTCCTAAGTGTGGAATAACACTTTAAAAATAGTAAAAGTACAGATTATAGTTTCGATCTTCATTTGAGAAAATGAAATATTATTTTTTTCTCATTTCGGTAAAGAAACAACGGTGCACCCGCTTGAGATCATATTTAAAAAAGTATAGTCTTGTTTTCTAAATAGTATGTTTACTTAAATTTGGTAAAGCACTTTAGAAACGTTAAGAACAATAAAGTTCTGAGAGAACTAATAAAAAAATGTATGACTTATTTATCAGCCATTTTCTTGTTTGTATGAGCAAAGATGCCATTTAAGTAAGCTTAGTTCAGAAAATTTCGTCCTGAGTCTATGCAGGCCTTAAGTTTGTATGGTAGCGTAAGACTGCGAGATGATGTGTAGTACCAGTGATAAGAGATTGTATGAAAAATACGTTTGTATATATAATGTGGTTGTTTACCATTAGCCTTTTCATAGGTCCGAAGTCTGAGAGAGATATTCATATCAATATCTACTTATCAAATAAAATAAGACTCATTTTTGAAATTAATTTCTCATGAAATAAAGCAATTTAAATTTGTACCATAATCAAAGTGCCGAAC
>DWMZ01001445.1:0-16479 GCA_018249855.1 Eueides tales michaeli
TTCTCAGGTTCATATCTAAGTCTGTGCCAATTTTCATCAAAATCGGTGCAGTGGTTTAGGCGTGAAAGAGTAACATACAGACAGACAGACAGAGTTACTTTCGCATTTATAATATTAGTATGGATATTTAATGAATAATGTGGCGTAAACGTGAACTAGACTGATAAGATTACAAATGTCTCTAAGAAGTTGGCTCTACGCCATATCGCCTGCCACTAATCGAGTTTGAACGCTCGGATGATGACTTCGGTAATTGTGACAATATTTAAAAAAATCGAATAAGCTGAATATATTCTGCGAGACACTCTTTATCCCCAATACTTTTACGTTTTTAGATTAAGATATAGGATGTAATTTTAGAATGGTTATTATTTATAAACATGGAAAATAGTGTATAAAGTCTGAAATAACCTCACGGAAATTAGCCAGTTTCTACAAAAAAAATAACAGCCTAAATATTTAGAATATACACTACAACTTAGTAAAAAGGTTAAGAAAACAATCAAAGATGTTTTCAATTTTCAAATGAAAATATTTTTTCTTTTTCAAGTCCTCGCTGTATCTCACGCATGATAGGCAGATGGAACTTAAAAACCTAGTACTAATGCTGTTCCCTTTCTATTGCTCACTTTCCGTCAAACTCATTGCATTGCGAATTGAGTAGAGGAACTCAATGCCGCGCGTTTCTTTATTACAAAAGAGAATGAAATCATAATAAATAAATCAATCAATCACAGTCGCACGCTTGTGTCCATGCGCTACCAGCGGCCTCAAATTTAAGTTATTTATAGCGGATACAGTATTTACTAAATGCTACGCTAAAAAACAACCCTCAAGAAAATAAAAAAATAAAAGTGTGATAAAACAAATCACAACCAATTTATTAATAGACAAAATGGCTTGATGATTCCCTAATCCATTTAGCCAGGAAGTTTTCAGTAAGGATAAACTAAAAGAAGTTTTGCTCCTAACGTAACACGTGCACCGCTTTCGAAATTCGTGGACGAGTATTACTGAGTGTCAGCGTTCCAAATCCCAAAGTTTTTTAGTAGATCTTATAGAATCCACAACATAGAGAGAGAGAGCGTATTGGACAGGATTTTACGTCAAAATAATAACTTATTTACAGGATGTAACAGTACTTTTGTAATAATATCCTTCCTTATTCATGGTATATTCTATAAAAATAATATAAATGATCAATGCAAAGGATGTGTATATATTTGTTGATTGTCTTCGAAATATGACAACAGTAAAGGTAATGTTACTTTTAAAAACGTTCTTAGAAAGTCCTATAACCCTAAGAGATTCGTAAATGTTTTTGTTTTTAATAAATTTGTAACTGATCACTGCCTGTACATGAAACATATATTACACAATATCTTATAACGGTTTACGTTTATTAATGTAATAGGATCCAAAGTACTGATTTTTATTTTTTTATCTGCTTGTCTGTGGCTTTTGTACGCGCTAACCTCAGAAACGGCTACCCAGATTTAAGTGCAGTTTTCACTATTATATTTTGGCAACCTTTCCTTAAAGTTTAGTTTTGGTATTAATTAAATCTTGAATGAAATTGAAATTACATTTTAGAATAAAAAAGTAATTGAGGTTAGTAAAAGAAAATAGCGTAATTCAATCATTTCGGCGAATTCGTAGGCGGTCGCGTCTAGTGTCGCTAGTAATAAATACATACATTTCGATATGTCAGAAGTATGTAAGCAATATTATTTTATAAAAATTACATACATTTCGATATGTCAGAAGTATGTAAGCAATATTATTTTATAATAATACAAGGGGGCTCCGCCCCCTGCTCGCTTCGCTCGCCAACCCCCAGCCCCCTCCCCCACGCAAACGAAAATTAAACGAAAAAACATGTATCAATCATTGAAAACATCAATAAAAAATAAAATATAACGATCAGCTTCTTAATTCTACACCTTTATCAAAAGCAAAAAAAAAAAATCAATTTACATCTTGATCCAAATTCATAAGGAATCACAACATTTTTTTTACATATTATAGGCACTCACGCGAGTGCCTCACAATACACGATATTCTCGATCACCTTTTCTTACAGCTTGCACTCGATCAATCAATATCAATTTTCTACGTCAACAACTATTATACAAAAAATCGTACAGAACAAAAAAGTATTTTATAGAATAGAGAGATAATATTATACATAAAATATAATATTATTATATTATACATAATTCCCCGTATGTTAAGATTGTGTGTCAATTTGTGTTAAGATACTCAGTTCAGTTCACTTCCACTGCCAATTCTCGAGGCATTACATATTGTAATGCCCTATTTGCCTTGTTACCAAAGCAAGAAATGAAAATATTAAATAATTTATTCATTCGAGTGGGAATCAAAGCCACAACCGCCTTTACTCAATCACTATTATGGCCTTGCGGCTACGACTACGGCCTCAACCAAGCGTGAGTTTCTTACATAAAAAAATGAGGTTTTGTTACACATTACGCTTATATGAAACTTCTTATCTTCATCCATATCAGATAACCTATTATGGATATTGGAATAAATGTTGTATTTCTTACAAAATTATAGTTTTCTCGAATAGATAAGTATATTTCGCAAAACTATTTTTTTTTATATTAGAATCGTGCAATTATAGTATGGTATATTGCAATACATAGTGTTTAGTAATTACACGTTGTACCCCGCGCATAGCAGTGTAGGCAGATGGAACGTAGGAATCTAGTGTTAGGATATTTCCTTTCCATTCAGGCATTACCACTCCCCAATGCGGGCGTTGGGCGGAACCCAACAACGCGGTTTACCTTGTTACCAGAGCGAGGAAAATAAAAATATTGAATTTATTTCTTAGAGTGGAAATCAAATCCACTATCATAATCGCAAGCTTGTGCCGCAAGGGGCCTCAATTTCAACCAGAATATAAAGTGACTTTATATAAAATATTGCAGTAAAGCGAAATAGGAACATAGCCACTTGTATTATCTGTTCACCAAGATTAAAATATAGTCCTAACCTTGCAAGTTGCAAGACAATATTTTTTTTTAATATATTATGAATTAATTTTTTTTGCAAGTTAAGCACGGGAGAGATGCATAAAATTATAAATACTTATAGATGCTGAATATTAATAGTTATATAGTATATATAACCTTGGCCATTTGTCTTATTTGAAGTATCCTCACACTAATAGATGCTGTTGCCTGTACTAATCAATAGATGGTGAAGCAGTTTACTTAACGATACTAACGTTTTATCTTGATTATTATGTTAAATAATTAAAATATCACATTATTTGGGATGCACGTATGTGCATCTCTAGAATATCTACAATGAAAAAAATGTGATAAACTTAGCTAAATAGCTTTAGCTATTACAGCTATCGCTGGCTTGGCTCATATTCAATTATGAACTTAATTTTATTAATATTTAAATTGATACTTACTTGATCAAGCTATACAATATTATTATAAGTGTGGAGGACGCCATAATTTTATAATATTTTAGTATGCATTTAAAAGCCGTCTGAGATGAAATAAATACCGTAAACATATTATTTTTCCAGAATTTAACAATTATACAATATAATTATTTAAGTTAGCTGAGCAATCTTTATCATATAATTTCTTGTTGCAACATCAAGTTTAAGTATTACTATTTCCTCTTAACTTTGAGCTAGACACTCAATAAAATCTGGTCATGCTTTATGATCCTTAACAATTTTATATTTTATGTAGTTTTCTATTTGAATTTTTAAAATAATGTATATTTTTACGCATTTAAAAATTAGTTAGTCTCAATTCGTTATCTAGCAGCAGCTTGCTTACTTCTTACATGATAATATAATATAATATGCTTTATATAAAATAAAGAATCTTACCTTGTCGGAGTCCGTTGTGTTGCCGCTACCAAACGACGCTAATGAGTTGCGATCAAGATTTTCTGTATCGGTATCTTCAAAATCTCTGGATGTGAAAAAAATATATATGAAATAATAACAGATATTAGCAGGAATTTCGTTTAATAGAAATACACTAGAATCAAAATATTTGACTCTTTTTTTCACATCTCACGATGCCTGTGTAGGTTATGACGTAGGAAAATGTGCGTATTCAACGTTCGATTAATTTCGTTACCAGAATGATGAAATGAATATAACGCACATTCTTTAGTGGAAATCCTACTTACAACCCTCGCCGTGACAGTCGTACATTGAGCGGTTGGCTACACATTTTATTGAAATAATAGAAAGAAAATTATATGAGTCATGCAGGGTTCGAAAGCTTACCGACTGGAGCGTTGTGAACTGGCGGGACGAGCGCGAGCCGGACTACGCGGTGGCTGATTCAGTGCACCGCTAAAGTACGTTTCCTGTTAGCAATCAAATGTCGAGGTCAATATAAATCTGATTTAGTCAGTTAATAAATATTTATGGACAATATTTTTGTTACTTTAAATTTTGCACATATGTAAATACAAAGTAATATCGGGAAATTATATTATTTTTGTGATGGCTCTATTGGATTATATTAACGTATTATGGTCGCACCTGTATAACTTCTCTGAGTCGTCGTACCCAGGTTTGCTTAACGTCTAGTGAGGGTGCCTTAAGTACGATACGACAGTCGCTAGCCATCGGCTCTCGTCCTGTCCACACAGAGAACTTGCACTCGTCGCCTTCAATGTGTTCTGTTACGCCCAACTCAGAAGTCTATATTCAAAACAAAAGTTATTATAATAATACATAGATAAATATTAGACAACATTATAAAACTGTAATCTATAAATAAATACGTACCATGAATTTTGTCTTGTATATGTATTTGGCTTTTCCATGAGTATCTTTTACTTCTTTTGCCAAAAGTAAATGAAGGTCAAACAAAAAGACTCTTCTTTCTCTGCACTTTTTAATTATTTGCCGAAGGTCCCATACTTGAAAAGAATCTTGAAGGACGACTTCGCCCAAGCTGTCTAATGGTACGTCACAACCTTCTAAGTTTGATAAGTGCATAGCATCATTAGCCTTTTTAGGAACCGAAAGCATAACTTCGAGGCCGTCCTGCACATAAAACATTAAATTACCAATACTAAATAAGTCATTCTAGAAGACGTCTATCGTTATATATGTATATATATATATATATATATATATATATATATATATATATATATATATATATATATATATATATATATATATATAAAAATATATATATATATATATATATATATATATATATATATATATATATATATATATATATATATATATATATATATATATATATATAAGCCACAATAGTTATATTCGCCATAGCGGGTATGTAGGATAAGATAGTAAAATAAGTTAGCTTTTACTAGTCATATAAGTATTTATAAAAACTTTTACATATATTTGATTTAAAAACTTTTACATATAAAACACAAACATTCATTGAAAAAGGCGTCTAAGGAAATCCAACATATTATATGTATGATACCTGATGATTGATGATTTACAAGCTGTGTATACGTTATGTACACTGGTCAAAAATCACATATAAAATCAACATGTTACACAAAGTAATAAATTTATTATTTACATAAATAATAGTTATATATTGATTCTAGTCGACCATTTAAAAACAATTCAAATTTACAGAAGAATACGCATGGGTATTATTGTAGTTACAAAAGTGATCTATATAGTATAAGTAATTTCTCAAATAAAAACATTTCGATATATTGTTTGATATCACTTGTACCACCAAAAGATGCTCACTCATTATTTATTTTTGTAATCTCTATTTAAGATGTAATATGTGAATGTGATCACATTTAGTAGTCACTAGTTTTATTTAATAATAAATTGACCACAAATCTTATTAAATAATAATGTAAAACTTTCTACTAAATCACTTTTATTTATGTATAAGTATATGTTTTTATAAATACAGATTAATATACATACAATATCATTATTCGAAGCAGGTCCAATTCTATTTGGTCGATGGGTATGTAGATATCTCAACATTATTAAAACCAAGGAGTCCACTACATCCACAATCATAACATATCAAATACCAAAAGTCTGCAATAATATTCCACAACTACGGTAAGGAAAAATATGCTAATCACTGAGTCTCGTCAGAAGTACACTACACACATGAATCACAAGGAAAATGTTGTTTGAAACTAATTGTCAATTTATAGCCAGTGTACTAGTTTATTTAATTTTTGTATTGTATATAACTGAATAACAAATGTTCAAGCCGATAGTGCATAATGGTTGTGTTCCATTACAAATCATTAAAGCTCGTTAACGATGAAGATAACAAATCAGTCAAATTAGAAGTAGTCTAGTAGTCAAACTACACAAATGTAAGAATCCAGATATTGTAAGTCAAATGATGATTATTCATTTGAAAAAGTTTATAATATATTTATTCCAAACAAGAAACTTAGATATATAAACTAAAACAAAAAAATAGAGTACACTGAAAATCACACTGATTTCCGCAATTATAGACATTTTATCAAAACATTGAAACTAAATATTTAAAACAAAATACAAGCTGTGTATACGTTATGTGTACTGGTCAATAATCACATATATAAAATCAATACGTGTTTATAGAAAATAAACAAATCACTGATTGTCTCTTTCACAAACCAATTACTAAGATGACAAACGATTGTTTCGAGTTTTAATCGATCGATATGAAAACAAACACGTATGTATGTGTTACGATTCTAGGGCATCGTAAAAATATAATAAACGTTTGTCATAATATATTCGAAGTATTTTCGTGAGTAATCGAGAGCCATGACGTTAAACTCGGAAGACATGCTAATTATTGTATGTCAGTAATTAAGAATTTCCGTTAAATATAAAGCCAGCATTATATAATAATATATTAAGAATTAACTAATTCTCAGTGTCGAATATCACGAACATACATTTAGATGTAGAAAATATAGCAAAAAAATACTATCAGATATAATCGAGATTATTAGATTAAAGATAGACATGAAACTTACTTGTGATTTCTCTTTCGTAAAGTATTTTACCTAGTGACACTGACAGTACATGAAGCATAACACACATACATTTTACGTATCCTTCGAACGAAGAAGTGTGTTGTTCACAATGTTATCTTATCAATGCTTCTTATCGTTTAAAGTAAGTTGTAAGGCGATAAGAAATAGTAGTATGAAAGAAATAGAACCATTCTTGGTCATCAAAAAAAATATATATTTGTTTTATCTTTTTAAATAATAATTATGTTTTTTAATTTTAATAAAGTTAATTGATTTTTTCATTTGAAAAAATCAATTCCGCAATGAGTCTCATAATCAAGTATAAATAAACAGTAAATGTGAAATTTAGGTTAATTTAGTTGTTCATATAAAAATACAAAGCAAAGGCTTTGTAACTAACATAATGCAGACATTGGAATTTTTCTTATTATATTGGCATCCAATGAACATTTTGGAACAGGTCAATGTTAATAAATAGCATAGGATCTATAATTAGGCATTAGAAGTAACTATAGAATGACACATACATATAATATATATAAAATTTTACCTTAATTTCTCCCTGCCCCTCAGCACAACAACCTTGAAGGTCTTTCAATAATAGTTGGTATTTCGTAATTCTTTGTACAGGCTTAATAAGATAAGCGGCCAATGGGTGCTCTAGTTTCCTTTTTCGTTGAACTCTATTAAAAAGTAAATAATTTTTTTGTTTATTAAATACATATAACAATCATTTAAACTTCATAATTATAAGAAATAATAGTGTTGTTCCTCAATCAAACATCCTCTTATCTATATTTGCGAGGGCTGCGGTATATAATTTTGTATTTTCTTAACCATTCAATTTTAACTCTCATAACTGGCGCAGTCTGTAGAATAGTCAAAATAAAGATCAAGCTCATCGCCTATCCTTAATCTACATTGTGTTGCAACATTTAAGATTTCCTATCATTAGCAATTTTATCACGCTAAATTAGTTAATATTAAACTAAATTAAATTAATAGACTGAGTAACTGAGTGTGACTAAGTAGTATATTAGTGAATGCAATATTGGCTATTAACAATTAGACGATTAAATATGAGCGAAATCATGTAGGTCGCGTTTCAAATTCAAATTGTACCTCCACTCATTCGAACCTACACATTCAATACTTTAAATTAACTGAAACACTAAATATACGCAGAAATATTGTTTTACAGATCCTTTTCATTACATCCAAAGTTATTGAAGTTAAAATTGAAAATGACAATTTAACTAACCCATATACAATTAAAGTTCATACAACATAATATTTTGTATCAATTTTCTCTATAAGAATAGTTGCTGGTATGCGTAGCGTGATGTTACATAGCGCTTTCTGTCACAGGCAAGAAAAAACATTGTATATTATACTGTCTCATAGGGGGAAAGCACAACGCCGATAAGGAGAGAGGTCAGTTGAACGGCGACGGTAAAAAAGGAATAACATTAGCGGGATTATGCGAGGAAATTGACCCAAGTTAATAAGCACCCAGAAAAAATGAGTTTACGGTAAGACGCCATCCCATTGCGCCACCATGTGCTTGGCTACTTATTTAATGGGAAACTAAAAGCACAAAAGCTTTATATAATGATAACAAACAATAATAGGTTTAACCTATCGAAATAGTCTCCAGCGTGTTGTACGACGGCGGCGTTGCTGTCCGGTTTGTTGCGGCAGTACGACACGTACATGTCGAACTCACGGGCCCACGTCACGAAGCAATGGCCGACGTCCTCCGGCATCGTCTCATACTTGTCCAGCTCGCGCAGAAACACGCGCTCGTGGAACCGGTGGATCTCCTCTATGTTGCCGAATATTAGCTCCTCCTACGATATTACTGTGTCATTACAGATATCACCATTTTTACTACATAAAATACTTACAGAGTATTTTCAGAATAATTTATGGATCACGATTGATACAATTAATTTGTTTTACACAAATATCTATAACAGTAATATGTTGATAGCACTTCAAATAATGAACAGTAGAGCTAGCGGTCATACTCATATAGAAAATGTTAAACAAAAAAAAATAAAAATTTTAACTCAAACAAATAGAATGTAGTAAATAAAATGTATTGATAATAAATACTACAACATTAAAAACTAACCTTTCCTTGCAACGCCTGGGGTACCGACGAAGGATCTGTGCGCATTTCTCTCAAATAACAAGTTATACAAGTTTCCAGATCCTTGACGTATGCACGTTCAGTTTGAAGCAGCTCTGCCATAATAAACCTGAACAATTTAGTAATTAGTAAAAAGTACATTTATCAAGTATATTTCTAAATATCTATATGTTGTTAGAAATGCTCACTCCTTCCGTCTTGCACTTCTCCGTTTGTCGTCGGCCGCGGCGGCGGGCGGTATTTCTGCACGAGTATCGGCTTCACTTGTCTGCACAGAGCTCAATGAAGCCGCCACCCCTGAGTCACTATCAGCTTCACTTTCACCGCCTTCCATGGAACCGCTAAATTCTGCATATCTGCATACATAAATTTAATAAAACTGATATACATGTGCATATGTATACGAATAAGATTCACGAGTAGTGTAGGTATATAGTTCGAACCTTGCGTCAACCGCTGCCACCCATTCCTTGATCTGCACAGCGTGAGGGTGACCCTTCTCGACGAGGCCGTCCGCGAGCTGTGCCAGCAGGCGCACGCGCTCGCGGGACTCGCGCGCCACGCCGCCGGCCGCGGCCGCCGCCGCCGCACCGCATCGCTCCTGTGTCTCGCGGATCCACTCCACAGCGGCGCGCGCGGAGCGCTCGAACAGTGCGAACTGTTGGCATTGCTCGAGGCGCTTCTTGCGAACGGTCCAGTGCTCCAAAACCTAAAATAAAAACAAATATTAAAATCTGTTCGATGGCTACGCATACGTGTTACTACAGCGACAAGTTTGTAATCTTTTTTTGTATTCCGTAAAATATTTTGTTTTAATATATGTAACAAATTATACAAAATATTTTTACTGGTTGTATTAAAATCATGGCCAGGCTTGTCATAACTAGTTACAACGTTCATAACTTCCCATGGCGGAGCGACTACTATTATTCCAGTGTGTTATAATTCACTATAGCATTAAGCTTATTGTCCTCATCGTCACCCAAGCGTGGTAACTGCTGAACCAGGTGCCACAAAATATAAAACTGCTCTAAATACTCATTCTACTGAACGTACCGCACTAATTTACATCTATGTAGTTAAGGTATACGAGCTACAGTAATAATATAATCAATGAACCGAAAGAATTTATTTCATAAACATTTTTGCGCAATGCAATTTCAATTCTTAGGATGGTAAACCACACAGTGTAATCACAACAAACTATATTGTTTGTTTATATTGTAGCTATGCGTTGAAACATCACATAATAGTATTATTTTAATATTAGTTACCGGATAATAATGAGCACTAGGTTGTAGGTGTAGTTTCTGTGTTGTTATTGCAAATTCTAAATGCACCACTAATCATACTCAATTTATATGCCTTATGTGAAAACACATTTGCTTTTTATTACCATCTATGATTAGTAAAAGTAAAATATTAAAAAAATCGTCTCTTCGTGTGGGAAACAAACCCTGCGCCACAACAGCCCTATTCTTACACGCGATATATATACGCGATATATATATTTTGTTATCAGAAAAATAAATATTAAGTGGACAAAGTGGACAAATTAACATTGGAGAATGATGGCATTACCAACTAACTCAACAAGAAATGTTGTTAATCTATTGTAATCTGCTATCATGTTCATACGGAAAATGAGATTTGGCAAACATACGTAGTGAATAATTAAATTTAGTTTTGCAAGTAGGCATTGTTTGATTGAAAGCTGGTCTGTTCTTGACCTTGGTTAAAAGGCAAGTGTGGCAGTGAATTGAGGTGTCTCGAAAATGCGGTAGGGAGTGTTTTACAGTAGATCCCCTTTGAATACAGCGTAAAATACTAAATGTAAGTTTTTTTTTTTTAGTTTCACATGCAGGCAGGGTAGACAAAGGGAACTTCGGAACCTAGTATTAATTCAGTCCGTTCCGCTTCCAATTTTTCGGCGGCGAGGCATTCGCGTATTGAGTGGCGGAACTCAACGATTTATGATGTTACCAGAGCGAAGAAATGAAAAGCTTAAATATTTTATTTCCTCGAGTGGGATCGAACCCGTTTCGTCGTGTTTAGTCACACCCTTGCGTGAGTTGTGTACAATTGAAGTTTAAAAAACCTAGTCGTCGACTACCTTATTCTCTTGTGCGAGTAGCGTGTCTAGTATGGCTCTTGTCTGTTCGTGGTGGGCCTTGCTGGCGGCCACAGTCTGTCCGTGTACTTGCGCCGACCGCGCCGCGTACTTAAGGAACGTCTCCGCCGTGCGCCGCGCTAATGTACACGCTTTGAGAAACGCCTCCTTTTGTTCACCATGTTTCACTATTAATGCTGCTACCTATGCATCAAGTAATTTTATTTAATAAAACCAAATAAATACTTTCCTCAATATATGAATAAAACTAATAGGGTTATACCTGTGACGCCTTATCTAAGTTCTGCGTATGTGAGGTTTCATCGCCATCATTGGTAATAGAGACAGCGGCCGTAGCCGCTATGAGTATTCCTGTGCTGGAGGCGGAGGGTGGTACTGACAACGCCACTGTAGAACCACACCAATCCTCATCACGGCGGTATTCACGTTCGAGGGAATCGAGAACGGAACACACTTGCTCCGCAGTTTTATAGAAATTAAGAGACGCTGTTACTAACTTATGACGTTCCTCTGCACATGTCACTAAGCGTTGCCATCTTTCTGTCACTTCTTCAGAAATTTCTCTGTGAAAGTCGCAATATTCACAAAATATTAAAACTAAACTAAACAATAGTTGAATTATTCACTTATATTGATGGTTTTGGTTTATAAACAAATTTTGGAGCTATGTAATAGGAGCAATGATTTAATTGTGCATACCTAATAGTGTGGGGGTCATAATGATTGGCAGCGCGCAATGCGTCTGCTCTGTATTTAACTTGCACAGCACTAGCGTGTGTCTTCTCCACGGCCACCTGAAACTGGTCATGTTCTCTCTTCAGTTGTTCCGCTTCAGACAAAGTACCCGGTATAGAGAACGACGCCGACAACATCGCCTCCCCATTTCTAATCCAGCTAACAACTTGCGCTGCGTCTTTTTGGAATTGTCCTGTTTAAATATTAAGTATTTATTTATAAAACCTTAATGTAAATACCTTAGGAATATTTTTTTTATTAAATACAAAAAATGTCATTACAATTTTAAAAAAATTGAAGGCCACAATCACCGGGACCAGGGCAACTTTTCATAATTATGCCCCGACGGTCAAAGTTATAATTAAGGTACATACATACATTTTGACTTTCGAGGTTTTTACAATCCTTTTCTTATTGTTTGTTTTTATGTTGTTATTTGTTTGTATTACATAAGATACTACAAGACACTACAAAGTTATAAAAATGTTACCCAATTGAACACATTGTTCGAATCGAGCCCGTCTTTCTTCTGCCAACTCCTCTAAATCTAGCTGTCGATCGTGTAGGAACTCTAGCAAAAGTTGAACCCGAGCCTGTGCGTCCATCGGAGCTCCTTCTGAACTGTCAGAGCTAGATGCCATCACGTCTGACGCTTCGGCAATCGCTGCGGCCAACTCTTGTCCCTGTTGAACTACCTTAAATAAAGAATAAAATATATCTTACAAACATATTCTTAACAATGCCGATACATTTTATAATAATAATTTAAGTAATGTATATTGAACATGTGTATATAATGTACAATTAAAAAAATAAAACTTACGCATGAGTTAAATATTATCAGTATTTAAACAGAGTCAGAGTATTAAAAATAATCAATTTTTGTTGATACAGCGATATTACCAAACAGAAGAAACAGAAAGAGCAATAAACTTAACAGTTTGTTACATTATGCTTAATAATAATATAAAGAAAATGAATACTTGGAATGTAGCGTGCTGCATTCTGGCGACGCTGTCATTGTGTCCCGCAAGCGCCTGCTCCGCCTGTTGAGGGTCACGAGGCGGCTCTGTTCGCTGTAACTCATCGCCCCACAATTCAAGACGAGACGATACCTATGACATTTAGAAAATTATGAACATCGAAAAAAATGTTGTGAATGTTTACGACTACATATCTCATTATTTGAATCGAATATTTAAGTTAAGTATTTATGTGTTTTTAGATATACAATTTTGTACTAACAGAGTTGTACATAGAAGGCATAAATTAAAATTATGATCGTGCCATGACAACAAATGACGTCTACTTTAATTAAATATTGATAATTAAATATAGTATAAAACTTAAAGTAATTCTCAATATACATTTTATTATTACAATAATAATTTCTTATCAGCACGAACAAAGCGTGTACTATTAAAACTATAAAATCAGGAATGTCATTGTGCTAACGTCACGCACAGAACAAAAACTAATTTAGATTTTTCTATCTAAATTTCACAAGATGTACGAAGTAAATTAATATAATTTTTTTTTTGTACTAGTGATTTAAAAAATATCAACCTCAAGAGCATCCCTCTCAAAATGACGGAGTTGCAACGTGAGTTCTAGTCGACGCTCACGATCGGACCAAAGTTCTTCCAGAGCACTACGAGTGCCGCGTAAACGTTCTAAAGTAGACTCTACAGCTGCTGTACTTGCAGCTTCTGTCTCCCCAGACGACCTGCAATGTATATAAATTTATATACAATAATAGTTTAGATACAAATATTGGATATATACGCTAGGTATAAATTAGTAAATATAATGCCAAGAAAAATATAACAAGGTTTTACTAGTGTTTAAATTATACATTGGCTCAGTGGTTAAAGTAAAAACGAAAGCAAAACGTCTTAATTAATGGGATTTGTAAAAATTCATATTGTCTCACGATTATATCATGACAAAATGGACTTAAACTACATTTGAAAGATTTTTAAATTTTAATAGTATTTGAGAGCATACTATCATCATAACCATTATATCTTTTAATAATTATGGTAAAAAATTTTTAGTAATCGTTTACTCATGAAATCCTGTTATATAGAATATATTTTTTATAATGTTATTATTATATCATTCGTATTAATTCATATCATGCTTGTTTTTTAAGCATACTCAAGCATAATAAAAGACATGATACGAATAAAATAATATCCTACTATCTTTGACAATTACAGTATCACATCGAAGATGGTGAAGATATTTTTTATTGTTACATTATTTTAGATACTGACCTCCATCGCAAACACTGTACAGGAGATTTGTGTCTATGGGATCGTCGATGATACTTGAGCATTTTATTAAAAAAATGTTCATTTCACCAAGGGCTACAATAAGTTTGTACACTTCGATATTCTTTGATCACTTTCATTTGTTTCGTTACTAAATAATGTATACATAATAACTATTTCCAATGCAATGTAATAAAGAAATTTTAAAATTACGTTGAGTTAATCAGTCACAAATGACCTACACAACCAAGACTGTCTACTGTTATGTTCTGGTCGGTTAACGAATCTCTTACGCGATGCTTCACGGTAACAACTATTAAATTTCATTGTGTATGCGTTAAATTCATTTCTAAATATTATTCAAAGAAATTATTAAATTAAAATTTAAATTATTATATAACAAGGCATTCCATACAGAGAGGTCGCTATTGAGACGGTAACGACAGTCCGTGTAAAAAGTTATTTAAAAATATAATTTAAGTGTACAAGTGACAATAAACTAGTGAATATGACGATATAGTGAATACAAGTCTATAAGATAATGAATTGTAAACAAAAAACCTAAAAAACAGAAGTGTATACAAACAACAATCTACGAACTTTTTGAAGTCTGGTGAATCCATGAAGGAACATAAATTGTACGGGTGTTAATCTGCGAAAGTGCCGGGTTAGTAAGCAAATCAAAGATCGCAAAAGTCATCTCATATTACATGAGTATACATTCTCCATAAGTATACATATATAAATGCAGACCATATATGATTCACTTTTATAAAAATAAATTGAAAACAAAATTTTGATTCTTTTCAATTTCACTTCAAAGTTATTTAAATTTTGAAGCTCCTGAAAATATGTACACTTCGTGCGAAGATGGTTTCTAATGTCGCCGAAGCGCGGCATTCCTCACGCGTCGGCGACCAATCGGAACCGAGAGATATACACCGCTCTCATGACTGCAGCAAACAATGTAGTTTAATCATAACGTGCTTATTTTATGCTTTTTGTTGAATTGTTTACTGCTAGCTCATTTCAGTAAGAAATCTTTTTAGGTCTATTTTTACCTAAAGGTATCATCCAGTAATAGTATTTTACTAAAAGTCTTTCTAACCGTGACTTGGTTTGGTAAACAGTTCAAAGAGCAAATTAACAGAATATAAAGTTTTATTTGCCTCGTAAAATTTGTACGTGATGGTAAGACTACAGGGACCTAAGTCTGATAATTAGACTTTTGTGATAATTTAATGGGCCGTTAAAATGCTTTAATAACATCGTTTGCATCCGGTTGAATACATTTAGAAAAATTGAAAATTGCTAAAGATTGTTATTCAATTAATATAATATTTGATTTGAAATTTTTCATGTGATTACACAAATTATAAGAACTCACGAAGAAAACAGATACCACGATGTAAAGTAGTTCCAGTAAGCAGTTTTTAAAAGTCAGTGGTAGGTGGACGGAGCAATGGGTTATCAGTATAAGGTCTGTAGTCCGTTCAATAAAATATGATTTGTAAAAATCTTTTCGAGCCATTACGGAAAGCAAAATAACAAAACCTCATTGTGATTTCGGAGACAAATCTTAATGAATATAACATCCCAATTTTACATTTAGGGAAATTGATTGCGTTTATTTTTTTCATTAATTTAAAAACAAAGAACATTACATATATATTTTGTGCAAGTTTGAGCCGACTATTCTATTAGGGAAAATAACAAAAATTCAGCAAACAGGTTTTAGCCCAATTGCATGCATTATTATTATTCTCAAATGAGCTTACAGGACAATTGCCAAATATGTAACCGATATTCATACTTAGTTTATTGGAATTATTTCTTAGTTCTGAATAAGATTCATATTTATAAAAAATATATTCAATACGGAGTTGTTTGTTGATTTAAGTTTTTGTTAATTTTACACAGTTTTAAAACATACCATATATCTAATGTTAGCAAGAACATAGGCTTTGTCTGTAGCATATAAAAAATACTCAACAATATCCCCAAATAAGACAGTTAAAAAATTATGCATGTTAAAATGCTTTAATAACATCGTTTGCATCCGGTTGAATACATTTAGAAAAATTGAAAATTGCTAAAGATTGTTATTCAATTAATATAATATTTGATTTGAAATTTTTCATGTGATTACACAAATT
>DWMZ01001446.1:0-16471 GCA_018249855.1 Eueides tales michaeli
GGTGCTTGAGGACAATGTCTTCACTTATGGTTCACGTATGGTTCTTTTGCTCCTACGCCATATATCCTGAGTAAGAAAACGTAAAAGACACAAAAAAGATTTTATTTTTTACTGTATCTTTAAGCCAGGTTAATATTTTATATAATTATATACAATTTGAATTATTCTATGGATTTGTAAAACAAGAAAAAAATAATTAAGTAAGACTGCAGAGTCGGTGCGATAATCTCTTACAAAGTACACCTTGTTCTACTTAAACAAACGAATTTGAAACAAGCGTATTCATTTCAAATAATTTATTCTTTATATTTACTTCTTTTGAGAAACTATAAATAAAAAAAAAACAGTCAAAAACAAAGGATATTAAAATGAATATTTGTATCATAATGTCTTTATAAAAGTAAATCGGTCAATAAGATATGTAAATCTGTTCTTTGTATGCTGAAACTATGTGGACCGGAATTTCAGTTCAGAAATAAGCTACTTTGGTAGTATAGTTGTTATTATTGTATACCTGAGGACGGTTGACGGTTCAATTCTGAAAGGAATGAATGGTGTTTATATCTTCGATAAAGAAATAAAATGCGGCATTAAGTTAAAATCAAACAAAAAAATACTAGCTCATGTTGCAAAATAAATATCGTAACTAAAAAACAACTGTTCGTAACTTTCAACTCAATAAAATTTTGTAGCAAAGCTCAGTAAAAATTCCACCTAAAAAGGGCTCGATATAAATTTCTGTACAACTCGTTTAAGTTGTTAGCAGTCATTGTTTAACTCTTTCACCCATCAACGAGGCTTCAGTAGAAAATTGTGATCGAACATTGGAATTACTCGGAAACGTCAAAGCAATCTGAGCACAATGGTTACTATATGTTAGGGTGAGGTCGCGGGTCGTATAAAATTGCTTTTTACGAGAGATATAAATGAATAGTAGTAGTAGTTAGGAAATGTATAAATTTGTGATACGTTTCGTTGTTTTTGGGTTTTTTACAAATGTAGTATTAACATAATGTTCTTAATTTTTTTTAATCATAAGTGACGATTAATTATTAACTACTTGGGGCATTTATGTATTCACTCATTTTGTACAAAATTAACTTCTAAAATAAATATGTAATGATTTAATGTGATAAAGGTTTTAATGTGATTAAGGATTTTTTTCTTTATTTGCATTCCGAGTTACTTCTAGTACTGTAAATATTTTGTGAAAAAAATCATAACTGTTGATCAACGGATGCCTATTTAGAATTAAATACTTTACTAATTTCAAACGAAATTTAGCAAACGATGCTCTCAAATCCGTCGATTACGTTAATGCAAAAAAGCTTCTGTTTTCTTACTTTGAGGGTACGGAATATTAAAAAATAGTGGGCACTGTCAAAGTTAACTTCGAACGTGCAACTATGGTATTTAGAAGCTATGGGCGTATTATAATATTATGACAAGTTTGAAATTTATAATATTTATATACATTTTATAAAAATATAAATGCAGCGTTGAGTTAATTTTATAAACATGCAGTTTTTTGGAAAAAAATAGCGATAATAGAGTAACAAAATATCAACCAAATACGGGGTACAGCGCGAAGCTAAAAAATTATAACCGAACTAAATAATACACAAGTTATCGTGACACATACAAGATCTCATTTTTATTATAAATATAAAAAATACCAACATATTTCTTCGTCCAGTAAAAAACCAGTAAAACAAAATTATTGCTCTACCGAAGTTAGGGGCTAAGTAATTTAGGTCCACGATCGGTGCAAAACACACTGAAGGTAACGAACAAAAAAATAACTGCGTATAAAGAAAACATGAATGAGTCTATTTATTTATTTATTTAACATAAAGTAGACGTAGACGTTTGAAGTGGATTTTATTGAAAATTACTTTACTTATACAAAGTTCCAAATAATATATCTTAGTGTTGTTTGTGTTGTACTTTGTCACAATTGAGAAATTTAAAACTCGTATTTGGTATTTAAAGTAAACTTTGTTGAACAATGGCTGCATGCACGAAAAATTGTCACGT
Organism: Eueides tales michaeli; assembly: GCA_018249855.1. Lineage (NCBI taxonomy): Eukaryota > Metazoa > Arthropoda > Insecta > Lepidoptera > Nymphalidae > Eueides > Eueides tales. Next base: position 2,038 of record DWMZ01001446.1, read on the forward strand.
TCGTCCTGAGCTGAGTTAATTTCATCGGAATCATCGCAGTCATCGGATTTAATCGGAAGAGTTTTGAAATGACAAATTTACAGAATTTTTTTTGTGTTATATAAATAATTTAGTCCATTTTCTGTCTAATTTTAAAGACATGCTTGTCGAACGTGGTAACTCTGAACTCTGAACGGCGGAAGTCAAAACTCCTCGTTATCAAGGCGAGGAAATTAAAATATTATATATTTAATTACCTCAAATAGGAAAAGAACCTTCGACTGCTTACAGCCAGACGACTTACAACTACGCCACGACGACGCCCATTGGTACGGCAAAAGAGATATTCAAAAAAAGTTATGCTTACAAGCTTACAGCTAGCCTATATTCGTAAAATGATTATATTTGTTGCAAGCATATTATAGATAAAAGATATGCTTATCATAAAATATTTATACACATTTACCTTTTATTATTCACACTGTATCCCGCACGAGGCAGGGTAGGCAGAGGGAACCCGGCAACCTAGTGTTAAGACACTTCATTCCACTTCCGTTCTCCACTTTCCACCGAATTTGAGGAATTACGTGTTGAGTGGCGGAACTCAACGCTGCGGTTTGCCGCATTGAGCGAAGAAATAAAACATTAAATATTTAAATTGAAAATATTAAATATTTCATTTCCTCGACTGGGGATCAAACCCAGAACCTGTCGGTTACAGTCACACGCTTGTGAGGCTGCGCCACGACAGGCCTCTTTATACATATACATTATACATTTTGAAACAGGTTGTGGGTTCCTCCTGTAGTATAATTTAACTGTCGTATGTTAAAGAAAGCTTATTTTTTTAAGCAAAAGTATATATAAAAACGGCTTCCTTTTCATAATCCCAATTTACAATTATAACTACAATAACAACAATTTAGGAAAAGTCATAATTACCTTGTGAGGCATTCCGAATCGTTATTCCTGTACATTTTACCTTTGACACCGTAAAAGTGAATTTAATTTTACTCCATACTTCATTTGAAATTTATCTGGATTCTTACATTATAACATTATATAATTTAATACAATCAAAAATTATTTTACAAAGGAGACAAAAGAAACCAAAAATCCTTTAGGAGCTTTTAGGTTTCTTAAAATTCAATTTCTATTTACAAAAATAAACTAAGGTATACATGCGTACTACATCCACAACTTACTACTGCGTCTTGCTAAATACAGTGAAATCAGAGCTATAAAAATATAAGCATATATTAAAAATGTAATCTAAAGATATGTAATGGAAGATATTTAAAAAATATATATTATATGGGGAATTTGTCATTATGCTTGTAATAGAACCCGAAACAATCATTTTAAAAAGTTTACCTTTCTATTTGTGCGTTTGCGCAGGTTTCTCTTAAAACGAGACGATTTAAACGAAGTTTTACATTAATCAAGCAAGCTGTATTTAACATTAAGTATCTGTTATATTTCAATCGCTTTATAAATAAAAAATAAATACATCACACAGAGGAAGCCGCGGACATAGCTAATATATTATTTGAATTGTACTTCCTTTCAAGCTTCTTTGTATAAATATATTGAAAATATAATTTTACGGTAGAATAATTCCACTAAAATTTACAGCGAATTTGTTATTAATAGCCAATATGTTCCACTAGCTTTACCCCTCGGCTTTCATTAACATAACTCATTTCAAACAAGCCACGATATTGTGCTTTGTAAGCATCGTAAAATTTATGCCGAGTTTATTAAAGAAATATTACAAAATAAGCGTTGTTTTCAAACTTCTTGCTTGTTTTTTTTTAGGTTCACGCTGTTTTGTTCATTTCAGGATAAGACAGAGGGAATCTAGGAACCTAGTGTTAGGTCACACCGTCCCTATTAAGACACTTCCTTCCGTCCACTTCTGGAGTTATTGCATGTTGAGTGGCGGCCAAGGCCAGTTACCAGAAAAAGCAAGGAAATGAAAATATTAAATGTAAGAAATATTTTATTCGTCGCATGGGGATCGAACCTAAACAACACAGCGTTTAGTTCCACCACTCAACACGTAATGCCTCATGAAATCGGCGCTAATTAGGAAACACTAGATTTCTCAAAAGCACTCATATTGTACGAAATTAAATACAATATAATATTATAATTATTTTTTCTATTGAATGTAAATCAGCTTCCGTAATCTTTTTCTTTATTTACATCGTAAATTTTCACTTCTTATCTAATTTTAAAATTGTCCACTGAAAATATCCTGTAGGTTATGATTACGCAGCAAATTGTATACAAATACTGCATAAATAGCGAATAAACTATTTTAAATGCGTTGACTTAGAATCTAATTGTATTGGTGCTCCATAGAATTGATGGTTATTTTACAAAAAAATATTATTTTAATACCACCATGCAATCTTTGAAGAAATGGTCTTGACAGTTAGCAGCAGCTGATGAATACATAGATTTTTCGGTTTTTTTTGAGCTTTACACTGCATCCTGCACATGGCATAGTAAGCAGCGGGAAATTGGAAACTTAATGTTAACACTCTGTTTCTTTCCTACTTTCTGCCAAATTTGATGCATTGCGTGTTATGTGGTAAAACTCAACGCCGCGCTTTGCCTTATAACCAGAGCGAAGAATATTTCAATTGCAAATATCAAATATTTTACTGCCTCTGATAAGTAGTGATCAAACCCACAACCAGTGTTTTGTAGTCACGCGCTCGCGACCCTGCGTCATGTTGGAATTTAAATTATTTTTTTTCCATTGTCTTTATTAAATACGAAATATCGAAATATAATACCAATGTTTCAATTTACAATACCATTTTTAGTACAAATAAAAAATTACCACTAACTCGTAATGCAAATCTGCTGAGCGAGCCTTGGCTTGTTGCCGGGCCTTAATTCCGAAGTATAAGATTATTAGGGAATTACTAAAATGTATTTGATACCGACAACAGTTTGATATTTTTAGTGACTTATTTCTTATCAGCTTCACTTTTAAACTGAAAATATAAAATATTTTATTACCTCAAGTGGGGATCGAACCCACAACATGTCGTTTACAGTCACGCCCCTGTGACCCTATGTCACGACAGGCTCCAACTGACTTAAATAAAAAATATATAGAATAGATACATTATTGAATATTTAATTAACAGCCAAATTGAAGCCACAACTTTTTAAACAAACCCGACGCCGCACTTTGTTAAAAGTCAAAAAAAAGATCATCATTTGCCTAGCGAGATTTGAAACTATAGCGAGAGATTAACTCGAAATCAGGCACGAATATATACCGTTAAGACTCCTTGGGAATTAATTAACTCAATCAAATGGGATGAACTATGATTACGTTAGGCACTCGGTCTACTCAGCCACATCCAGGATTTACGTGAACCTAAAACATATCTAATTTATCAATATCTTAAAAACTCTTTAAGATTAGACCAAAAATTTTATCCCCATTTTAATTAATTACTATTAGAATGTTTTATTAATCCCAAATTGTGACGCTTTCTTATTCTTTAATTCTGGCTATTTTGCTTAAGCAATGTATTTCTTGGCATCATTTATTAATGTCACTGGGAAATGTGACTTTGCGAAAAAACCTCACGATTCATTTTTAATATCAGATGACGTTAGATTCTGTAATCATAAAAGATGTTTGAAATTATCTGGAATTATGTAAATTTTAGAAATTTTCTTGTTGAAAGAAATACAAGATAATTTCTTGTCTTTCTTATTTACTGTTCCCATATCTCTTATTTAATTAGATTCCAAAGATGTTCTCTTCTTTCTTGTGTAATAAATATACACTAAATTGATTAATACAATTCAATATTGCATTTTTTTTAAGTAGACCAAAAGACGGAAAAAAGGAAAGCAGAAAAGAAGGAAGCATGTAAATATCTGAAATATAATCATTGTTCGTTATTATATATTTTTTCATACACAAATATAACAAATCAAATATTATTTCCACGGAAGGAAGTCATTAGGAAGTTTAAAAAATATTCCATCGATTGAACCCATAACTATCGGGCTTACAGGAAGATAATATCCCACTACGCAATAATAATTTGGATCTCTTTCTGCATATTTTGTAAAGTAGTTCTAAATGTTAAACTTATTTATGTTTTAAGCCAAGAAAGGAGAACTGCTATACGAATTCCCCCAACGTTTATTGCTAACTTCACATCAAACGAGAGCTCAACGAATTTATATATGCATAATATTTTATGTATTACAAACAAAAATAATAAATCAAACTTGTCTAAGAAAGGTATCTTATAGAAAATGAGAAGAACATTTTGTCGCATTAGAGTGGGGTAGTGGAAATAACTTAATAATCGTTCCTCTTTGTGGAAATCGAACCCTTATATAAGGTTCTTTCTCAGCTTCACACTGCATCCCGCACATGATAGGGTAAGTAGAGGGAAATTGGGAACCTAGTGTTTAGACACTTCGTCCCATTTCCGCCAAATTTGAGGCATTGTATTGAGTTGAATTAAATATTATTGCACTACTGCTAATTTTTTTGTAACATTTTTTTGTTAGCTTCACGCTGTACTTCGCACATAGCATATGCAAAGAGAAACTGGGAACTTAATTTTAAGAATCCTTTTACAGTCGCACGCTTGTATGCTTACGTCATGAGACTTTGAGATTTGATTATTTAAGGATAAATGGCTGTGGATCGAACCCACAGCCATTTATCCTTAAATAATCAAATTTCAATTTATATCAAAAATGTTATAATTGAAATACCAAAATGTAACGAATTATTTATGTATACGTACACAGTACGTTGTAACCACTGAGTTTTACACGCCTCGCTGGGTTAAGGACGATGCGTGACCTGATACTAGCGGTGCTAAATAAACTGTATACTCTAGTACAGTTACAAAAACAAAATGATGATGCAGGAAAATAAATATGTAAAACCGCTAGAGTAGGGTCGGCTAAGGGGAAACTGGGAACCAAGTTAGACACTCTGTCCTCATTAAGAGACTACCATTTCCCACTTTTCACCGAGATCCGGAGATATTGCGTTTTGAGTGTCTGAACTCGACGCCGTTACTCTGATACCAGAACGTGGAAATGAAAATAGTATATGCTTAATTTCTTCGAGTAGAGATCGAATGATTAGCCATATCGCATTTACAGTCGTACGCTTGTGCCCCTGCATCATGACTGGCCTCTTATCATATAATTTTTTTACCTAAATTGTATCTTATTTTTGTATATTTTATAAGTTCCACACAATAGAATCGTCGAAGGTAACGAAATAATATTGCTTATAGGCCATTAGTAAATTTAGTAAATGCAACGGCTGTGGGTACAGTTCCCTCTTTGTATAGAGAATTATTTTGTGTGACATGCAATGTCTTAAATATTCGATAGATCTATATCCACACAATATATTTTTTTCGTCACGACAGATTTTTTTCAGGACAAACCGTTTTCATCTGTATATTTTAGTAAAACTCATATAATAGAATCATCAGAGGTAAAAACATTATTTTATTTATAGGCCATTAATGAACAAACACAAAACGAAGCGATTGGTTGCTCTAACACAGCTTCTGTTCCATCCGAATTAGTAAGGCCATCGGAAATTAATTGCCAATATTGTTTGTTTGGTTTTACTGAATTAATGAATATGTTTGTTTCGTTTGGGTTTGTTCTAATTTCTTTTGTTTTGTCATTTGGGTTTTTAATTAGAATTTTGATTGTTGATAATTTTTTTAAAGCGTTATTTTATTTAAAGGACAGATTTATATTTTAAACGATTTTTTTTGTAGAGTAAACAGACGGAATTTGTAAACCCAATGTGAAGTCACTCCGTTCCCATCAAGGCAATTTCGTTCCCCACTTTCCACTGAATTTAAAGAATTGTGTGATCAGTGGCGAAACTCAATGGCACGCTTTATCTTGTTACCAGAGCAAAGAAAATGAAAATATTAAAAATATCATATCTTCGAGTGATATCTGTCAAGACGACAGTCGCACGCTTGTATCCCAGCGCCACGACAGACCATGAGTTATGCTTTTTATACTAGCAAATAGTTGGTTGATATGAAAATAATTTCTAATAAACAGTGTTTATTTAAATGTGGATAGGTTTTTTTTCTAAGCTGCGGCGCTAAGATACGCCACATATCGAACAAAGCTCCAGCTCAATTAATATATAATTATTTCTGTGATATGATTTAGGAAATGGACAAGCTACAAGCGTGTGACTGTAAACGCAATAGCCTCTCTGCCTTCCCTGTCGTTGTGCGTGAAACAGCGTGACCAACTAAGTGCCCGGGTTCCTTCTATATTCTCTGCTATGTGTCAGATAAAGCGGGAAGTTAAAAAATGTTCGCGTAGCAGAATAACCCAATTTCACATTTAATGTATATATTATATTATATACAAGATTCAATTACAATAGGCAAAGGAAATCTTGTAGTGCTTTTTCGTGCCTCCCGCCCAATTTTAGAGACATAACGTGTTGTGAGGCGTAACTTAACATTGCAACTAGTCTTTTAAGCTCCATATTCTTATACACAATATTATACAAAATTTAAAAAGTTACAGAATCGACAACAATAATAGTTCAACAGCAACTCGTATATATGAATATTTCTCAAAGTTTGATACTATGATTCAGTGTTTCATGAATATTGCATGACAGACTTCTGCTCTACCAAACTTAATATGTCTACGGTGTTGATCTATTAAGTTATTATTTTGACTATTACCTCAAACACTGTATTTATTTAGAGACCATTATGGTACTATGGTGCAGAATCTTACGATTATTGCATTAAATTCCCGTTTAGGGTAATGAATTAATATTTAAGTTTTCACTTAGGGTAATGAATTAATATTTTTTAGTTTAGGGTAATGAATTAATATTTAAGACAATGCATGGCGTTTAACACAGCTATTTACCTCGCAGTGTTCATAAATAAAGGATTAAACGAATTTAACACGAACGAACAACGAGTTCGTTCTACTGATTCTTCTATACAAGGAATCAAAATTTAGAATTATAAAGATCGTCAAACTAAAAAAAAAACACTACTTAATCATGACAAAATGCTTGTAGCTCTTAAACCAAACATATTGAAGAGCCATCGGATTGAGAAACACTTTCGATAAAAAAACCGCATTTATATATTTTCAAGAAAATAATCATTACATGATTATTTTCTTGAAAATATAATAAGTTACTATCAGTTAACTAAAATTACCTGCGACTTGAGACGAACCGGCGTTAGGAACGCATCGGAATTATTATCAGACAGTACCCCACTAATAGCAAGGTTAGCTTAACGACACTCAGTTTCCTATCTCTCGATCAACATCTGAGACATTATTGATTGGTAGAACCAAACGCCGCAATTTATCTTTACTTTTAATATGAAATTATTTCCCACTTATAATCGAACTACTATTCAATAAAGCCTTTAGCTAAAGTCTATTCAATTACTATCAGAAGCTTAACGGAAGCAGTAAATGAATCCCATCGATTTAAACACTTTCAGTACTCAATATGTACATACTCGTATGTTTGTATATGGATTTTTAGCATAGAAATCTATGATTTAACTGTATATTTAGTACAAACAAAGCTCTCTTTGGCTTATTGGATTGTATATTTCGTTAAACGTGAATATTTCGGGAACTATTGAAAAATTATTTAAGTCTTTCTTAGCTAATTTATCGGAGAAGGTACTATGTAAAGTACAGTACAGTTTTCCGCTCTTATAATATGTAAAGGCCGGCATTGGACAATTCACCATTGAACATGCAATGTCTCGAAATTTCGAAGACTATTTTATAAGATACATACAAAAAAAAATAAAAAGCGTGGTTAATTTAGCCTCTTGGTTAATTTAGAAGGGAAGGAAGAAAGATCCTGGAAACCTACTAAAAAGTCATCTCTTTAGTAGTTTTTCCCAGGGTCTCTCTCGCCGGAAAGTTGGAAACGAAAGTGGCTTAATTGGGAAAGTATCCGTTACATTCAATTAAGAATCTTCTGAAATTAGTAAATTATAATATAGTGATAAACATTATTAAAAACCGAAATACTAAAATTGGAAATTAGTTGCGAGAATAAGAAAGCTTATATTGTTACATTTGAAGTAAATTGTAATGAAAAATGTCCATTCTATTATGTTTTTGTGCTTAATACTCTTTCAACGGATGGGATTATGACAAAAGGAATAAAAAATGTATAAAGAAAATCTGTGTTATTAGATTATTTTGTGATATTGTGGAATTTTGTAATTTGGTTCAATATAATGATTACATTTTTCACAATCGTATTCTTGTTGGACCAACGTGGCACAGCGGTACATATGTTTGACTGTTAACGCGAAGGGTATAGTTTCAATTTCCAATTAAGGGAATAAAACATAAAATACTTTCGTTTCCTCGCACTAGTAACGAGCGAAAGCGCGTAATTTAATTTCACCACTCTACACGTAATGTCTCCAGAATTCGGCGGAAATATTGGAAAGGTGAAGCTCGGTGTTAATTATCACCACACAACAACGGTAAAGTATATTAATGGGAACAGAATGTCGTATCTAGGTTTCCAAGTTCTCTCTGCTTTCCCTGCCATGTGTGGGACACAGCGTGAAGCTAAACTAGTTAGTACAATTAGAATTGAACACACTCTTTAATAATAAATATTTGATATACATACATAGAAACCACATCAAGGCAAAAATAAATTCAAAAAATTAATTAATATTATTTTAAACATATCCAAATCCAGAATCATAAATGAGCTTGTTTCCAACCAAATTAGTACATAGTAAAATATATCATATAATGCATATACTTATCCCATAAACCTCTAGCAACTTTTGAAGCTATATCTGTAGTCGGTTTGAATTGTCGAGTTTTAATGCTGTTTAACTCAAGTTAAATGTAATTTGGAGTGTCTATAAGCAAGTTGATTAATGTCCTTCTGTTTTATGTCTTATGTTTTCTTAAAAGCTGGGAGCGGATTTGTTTGAAGATTATTTTTACGTATCTATAGTAATATTATTAAGTTGAGTCTGTTACGTGGCGGAACTTACATCGCGTCTACAGTCACACTTGTGCTCCTGTGCCACTTGCAGAGCCTCCAGAATGTATATTATTCATACATAAAAAATCGATACTTTAGTTTGACTTATCTAATTATTTAATAATTTTAGAACAGAATATCTTAATATTTTGTCTGCCTAAATGTCTCAACTGTCTGCCAATCCTTTTACTAACATAAAATGTAGACAAATACTGAATGGATATTTAAATATTCATCTCTTAAATACTGCATATATACTTTTACTGTATCATGTAATATTAAAATCCTAGTCCCTTGCTTTCTAGATGAACTAGCCTAGTAAAACGAACCTATGCTCTTAAACGATTCAATTACATGATAGCGATAGATAAGAATATATTTTGTATGAATGAAGGTATTTTCTGATATATTTTACTGATCAAGAGATAAGTAAGATTAAATTTCCTCTAATATATATATATATATATATATATATATATATATATATATATATATATATATATATATATATATATATATATATATACGTACTATTTTGCCCCACGGCGTATCATGTACATGGTAGAGAACTTAGCAATGTTAAGACTCCGTTTACATTAGACACTTTTGTTCTCTATTTTCCGCCGGCATTTCAGGGATAGCGTGAGTGGCGAAACTCAGCGCTTTTTACTAGAGCAAAGAAATTAAAATATTAAAATTGTTTTCTTCGAGGGATTTGATGTGGGTTCGATGCGCACTTAAAGATAACGAAATATTTTCATTTCCTCGCTTTGGTGTAAAGAGATAGACTGGCGTAGAGCGCGGGCACTCAACACGCAATATCTTAAAATTGAAGTACCTGCTAAATACAGGATACAGCGTGAAGATAAAAAAATCCTAAAAAATATACTAGCACACTTAAATTAATAAATAATTGTGTTAAAATTTAATCCAAATAGAAAATTATTTCAAACGCTTAGTTCCATTTATCGTTTGCAATTTTGATTTTGTAATTTAGTGCATTTGCTAAAAATCTGAATGTGGGTCGTATAAAAACGGAAGGTTTTCAAAGGGGACTTCTAGTCTCTAGCGGGAAATACCTTGATTTTCAATCGAGTTGTTTGTGTGATTAAATAATTAAGTATAGATAATTAAGTTTTTTTTATATTAAACGCTATTAACTAAAATTATGTGGATCCTCCGTAGTGTGGTCATGCTTTTTACCAGAGTTATCTCCCCCACATAGAACGTCGTATTTCCGATCGTCAACCGAGGTCTCCCCCTACCTCTCTTATCACATTATTCTTAGTTTTTAACTTGATTGCTAGCTTTACGTACTAAAAAATATACGTAATTCAAAAAGTCTTGGAAATCTGCTAGATATAAAGATATTTATAGCTTATAAAATTTTTGGGTGATATCACCTAATAAAAAATATTTAACAATCCTGATTCTAATACAAAAATAGTAAAAATAATACAGAAATTGGCAATTTAAATTTAACCAAAAGCAAATTAAGTTTCTAAATGTTAAAAGCTCGACTGATGTTCTTAAGGAACAAAAACTTCATTGAAAAAAAAAATAATAATTCACTAAGTTTTAAAAATATTTGCTATGTTAAACAAAACTTAATATTTAATATATTAATATACTTCATATTTGTATGTATACGCTAAGTTATAAATTAAGGTCTTACCTATAGATCAACCGGATGCCGTCACCCGTTTGGTGGAACTCAATGCAGCCTTTACCTTGTTACCAGATAAAAGAAATGAAAACATTAATTATTTAATTTGAAAATATTAAATATTTCATTTCGTTGACGCGACATGCTCGAAACCCACTGGTTTCGAACCTGTAGCGTTTAAGTCTCACGCTTTTACTTCTGCGCTACAACTTCAGTAAATTAACAAAGGCAGGGACCAGGTTATATTCAATGTACGGAAAACTGGTGACGTAAATATTGGCGCCAGAGATATTAAAAAATATTATGTAGCATGACTTAAAAAACTAAAAGAAAAGTAATCTACAATTTGATCTACAATTTGAATTTATGTCTGTTTGTCTGTTTTTTTTGTTTGTTTGTTTTTTTTATTGTATATCTACTTAGCCTGGGCAGGACCTAGATTATATTTGATTTCGAATACTTCCACAGAAATAAGAAAAAAATGAACAGCTTAAGTATAAGAAATAATGAAATGCTGTTATAACAAAAGTTATTGAGCGTGATGATAAATGAAAACGGTTCAATTTATAACAATTGATTGCAATACTGTCGTCAGAGTACATCGCATGAATCGCGAAAATTAAATTTCAAATACAACAAAGACAAGTAATAAATCAGGGAAGGCTCTCGAAGTATAAAACATTTGTTATCCCAAATTGAAATTTAAAAGTCATTTATCACGGCTCAAATAAAAATTGACATTGAGGGCCCTTTAACAATTTTCAATTTATCTATTTTGTTACTAGTGTGTTAGTTTGATTTGTAGGATTTTTTTCTTTTCTTAGCTTTGCGCTGAATTCCGTACATTTCAGAGTAGACAAAGGGAACTTGGAAACCCTATCCTACCCTAGTGTGACTTATTTCATGCCATGCCGTTTTATTTCCAGCCAACTTGTGTGTTTTTTCGCTGAATTTGAGGTATTGCATGTTGAGTGGCGAAAATCACCGCCGCGGTATTCCAAGTAACTATAGCGTAGACATAAGAATATTAAATATTTCCCTTCTCGAGTCGGTATCGAACCCATAGCCTGTCACTTTTACATTCACATGCCTCTGTCCCTGTGCCACGACGGGCCTCAGAATTACTTAGTAGGTTATAAGCTATTATATCGTTGGCGAAGAAGTTCTTGAAAATATGTACCTTTTTAACATGCTCGCTTTTGGTAATGTATCGTTGTTCTTTTTTAGTGAACCATCTCCTTGTTTCTCTATATATCCTTCGAGATGTCGAGAATGCCATAATCGTATACCAAAACAAGTTTCACGTTCGATAGAGAAAACCTGGAAACTTAGTGTTAAGACACTCCGTTCTCATTGATAAACTTTCCATTCCCTACATAGCGAGAAAATAAAAATATTAAATATATAATTTCTTTAAGTGAAGATCGAACCCACAACCTATGTCGTTTGCAGTCGCAAGCTTGTACCCTGTGGCACGACTGGCCTAAAATTTTCCTTTGCCAATATACTACCAGTAACAGATGATGACAGCAACCATTATCATCATTAAGTCTATCGACAATAAATATCCGTAACAACAACAATATACCAACAGTGGAATATTTCTGATAATTTTTCCATAGATTAATTTACATTAAAAGTGACACAAGTTCCCCAAAACATCAACCCTGTCTTCAATGAATGACAAATCAAATCAAAATTATTTATAAATATTAATGAACACGAGTTATTTTTTGCCTAAATAAGATTTAAATATATTTTTTTGAAATCTTGTTTATAGAATTTTGACTAAAAAATTAAGGCTATCTGCACGCTTCTGAATGCAAAGGGTTGTATGTTTATTTTTACTAGACGAATATCTTAAATTATTTTCACTTTTTCGCTGTGATTGTCAAAGTGCGGCGTTATTTACACCACTTAACACATATTTTAAAATTTATTTCTCTTCCCTTCCCTGCTAAATAATCATTTTTTCACTTTAATATTTATAAATAAACCTATACAGCCCCACTCACTAGATTGAATGTAAACGGGCCGTTATGGGCTCAATTCCCCCGCGGCAGAATAAAATATTTAATATTTTCATTTACTCGCTCTGGTAACGAGCTAAAGCGTGGAGTTGAGTTCTGCACTCAAAACGAAATACCTAGACTTCAATGGAAATTGAGTAACGCAAGAGTACTTACGGGAACGGAGTGTCTTAACACTAGTTTTCTAGATTACTTCTAAAAAAAGTATTATATAAATATAATACTTTTTTTAGAAGTAATTTATTCGAGAAATAAATTTCTAGATCATTAAAAATTGATACAACTTTTAACATATACCAGAAAACAACTCAGTGAAAGGATTTATTGCGTTATTCATAAACATAATCCAAAAATGTCAACGCTAATACATAAATGAAAATTGTAAAGGATTAAAATTTTATCATCCTGCTCTTCAGTCTTCTAGAATTTATTATACAACTTGTTTACGTTTACGATAATACGGCGGAAAGGCTTAGTGGTGTTCGGGGTTTGATTCAATGAGAACATCATATTTTGTTGTTAGATGTTTGTCTGTATTATGTACATATATGTATGTATGGGTGCGTGCATGTGTGCGAGTGTGAGCGTGTGTGTGTCTGTGCGTGTATGCCGTTTGTATATATGTACGTATGTACAAATGTACGTGTGTGTGCATGTATGTGTGTACCTTAATGGATCAAGTTTCGCATGTATATTCCCAAAAAAACGTTATTTAAAATTTGCGACTTCCCACAATTTTAGTATCGAAGTTTCAATGAAGTATTAACCTCAAAAACAACCTGTGTCAAAATTTTGTACTTAGTAGCACTAAAATCCCAAAAAAATCCATATATAAATTTTAAGACTCCGTGCACTCGTAGTAACTAAATTCCATACAACTAATCAATCCGAAAATATCCCATTAGGGGTGGAAGCTCACAAAATCACGTATTTAGTAGCATGTTTATCCCCAAAAAAAATTCTATGCAAAATTTTATACACCTATCATAAATTTCACAAACTTGAAAAAATCATAATACTAAGCACCAATGTTCTAGAACGTTCTAGAATTTCCCATTTGATAACTTGACTCTAACAAGCAATGGCAACTTTTTTAACTTCACACTTTATGCCGAGCAGGCAGAGAGAACGTGCAATATCTTGAGATAAGGACTATACACTAAATTAAATAATAAACATAACAAGGAAACCAATTAACTAGAATTAATTAATTATTTTAACCTATTCCAAGAGTATGATTGCCGTCTGTACTTCGTCAATGAGTGATGGATCGGTAAGCCTAAGAAAGTGACTCATTGTTAGAACGGTGGCTTGGAACGTTTATTTTGTATTAAATAAATTTGTTGGTATTTTCAGTTATCATTTCAAAAAATATATTCAGCGCAGGTGATAGATGATAAGTATATAATAAGTTGTGAGTTCGATTCCCTCGAGGAAATGAAATATTTAATATTTTCATTTAGTTGTGAACACAACGGTGGAAAGTGCGAAACGGTGGGTCTTAACACTGGATTGCAAAGTTTCCTCTGCCATTTGTGGGTTACTGCGTGAAGTTGAAAACAAAGAATTCATAAATTGTCCTGAAGTGGAATATAAATCCACAACTCATATATTAATAGTTCAATGAAATTAAGATTAAACATATATTTTTTATGTATGGTCAAGAGCCGTACGACTGCC
>DWMZ01001447.1:0-16463 GCA_018249855.1 Eueides tales michaeli
CCAGTTTATTTTACATGTAAGCTTGTTGCTGCCTATGATAATAGCCTTTGATTTAGTTGGGTTTACTAAAAGTCCGAAAGATTTGGCCCAAGTCAGAATAGCAGCAAGATCTTTATTTAAGGCCGCATTAAGAATATTTGAACGATAAAAATATATTTGATAAAGATCATTTCAATTTCATGCAGTCACCATTGTATTAAACAATGAAATTGTAACGTTATTCAATATTGAAAGCAACTATGAAAATTGAGTGCAACTGTTGAGTTAGTTGCCGGTGCTTGCAAAAGTCTAACTTTAACTAATAAAAAATATTTTGAATTTGAATTGAATTTGAATTTATTATGAAAAACATACACTTAAAAATCAATCGCTTTAGACAATTTTCGTAATTATAAAATTTTAAATAATAATTTAATATATTTTTAAAAAATATAAATATATATATATATATATATATATATATATATATATATATATATATATATATATATATATATATATATATACTCTGTGTCGAAATGACTGTCATGGAGCTGTTGACAGATTTTAATTTTATATTAATTTAATAAATTAAATAAAGACAAATTCGTAGGATCATATAATCAACCCAGCTGCGAGTTTATTTAGGTTGCATTTTGCATCCGTGGTATGATGGAAGTAATATGTGGCGCTGCAGCTGCAATCCATGTATCCAAATAAAAGATCACGTATATGGAATAAAAAAAATAAAAAAAACCCCATAATAATATAATATATAAACATTTATTTCTAACTCTCTCTATAATAATGCGGCGCTATTTCCAGCAACCACTCCTTGTTGACCACCATCACGTCCCTCATGAACGTCTTGTCACCAGAATTTTGTACTGACGCGAAAACTAACCTAAAAATATATGTCTTGAATAGAATAGTGTAAGAATTAAAGTAGAATACAATTTAATATGAAAATTTAGAAAAAATAAGGAAAATAATAATTAATTTTAATGTTTTATTTCTATTAAAACAATATAAACAATTAAAAAAAACAATAAGTCATATTAAAAGTAGTAAAATAAATATAATAATATTGTTATATGTTAGAGGCCTGTCGTGGCGCAAGCTTACCGCGTGTATGTAAGCGACAGGTTGTGTTAGTCAAACAAATTAAATATCTAATATTTTCAAATTAAATATTTAATGTCTCCATTTGCTCTGGTAACAATGCAAAACGCGGCGTTGAGTTACGCCACTCAAAATGCAATATCTCAAAAGTTACTGAACACTAGGAGTCCAAGTTTCCTCCGCTTACCCTGCCATGTGCGGGATACAGCGTGAAGCTAAAAAAATATATTATCAAAGTAATCAAATAAATAAACAAATATTCTAATGGTATAAATAGATATTATGTGTATATAAATTACACATTACCACCAACAGAAATGTTGTGTACATTTCTACAAACAAACAAAATATTTTAACACATAACAAACCATTCCCAAACCACACTCAACAAAAACACTTTCACACACAAATAAACAATCCCATACACAATTAAAACATTTCCACCCACGAATAACCATCCCCACACACAATTGAAACATTCCCATACACAATAAAGACACTTTCACACTCAACGAAAATATTTTCACACACAAATAAACAATCCCACATACAATTAAAACATTTCCACATACAAATAAGCATTCCTACATACAATTGAAACATTCTCACACACAATAAAAATACTTTCACACACAACAAAAACATTTCCACAGACAATTAAAATATCCACAAATAAACATTTCCACAGACAATTAAAACATTTTTACACACAATTAAAACATTTCCACACACAACAAAACATTCCCACACACAACTCAAACATTTCCAAACACAACAAAGTATTCCTGCAAACAACAAATCTTCACCACGCACAAGTTATAATAAGCTCAGACACAATTCAAAGCAATCACAAATACAAAACCAAAATCTCGCACACAAAACCAGAATCAAAAACACAAAAGCAAGTTCCCACACACAAACGTAGGTTCCCACCTCACACAACCAGGTTCCCGTACTCACCAGGGGGGCTGCACAGTGTGATACAAGCAGCTGTCCGGGCTCACGAGCAGGGCGGCGCCCCGCGCGCCCTCGTACTGTCCGCGCGGGGCGAGGCGCGCCGCTTGCGGGAACAAACCCGATACTATGGATTTTTGTAAACGTATCGTTTTTGCTGAAGGACAAAAATGATATTCACAAAATTTAGAAAACGAGAAAATAAAAGGTATTTATTTCTCTTTACTAAATTGTGGATTAGGCAAAGTGTTAAAAATAGTAAAAATATGCATGGATAAATTGAAAATAAACATAAATTTTGGTAGTAACTTTAAACCAAAGACCTTTTGGAATAAGATCGTTTCAAAATCTGTAGCTGAACGACGATTATCACTTTCTGTGTTTAGGGATGACCTTATTTCACGTTACTTTGCCATTTTACAAGATAAAAATCGCACGATTCTTATCTTGTAAAATGGCTTACATAATAGTATGGCAATGAAAAGCTAAATCAAATTTTTAGCCTAATTTTTGTTTGTTTTATTTTTTATTTATTTATAAGATTTACTAGTGATGATAATATTACAATATAACAAAAAAAAATAATACAATATAAGCCTCAATGACTGTATGCACCATCTATTAAAGTAAATACAGCATGCTTTATACCGAAAAAAGTTTGTTTACAATTCGTTAGACGAAACAACATTAAAATTCACAATATTACAACACATTTCAAAATGCACTATTTCAAAATTTTCTTTACATATTATACAGTTTATTTTTTAATTTTGATGCAAATTAACTTTAAAATTTAAATGTGATTTAAAATTTTATATTTATATTTAGTGAACGTGTCTACAAATGGGTCTAAGATATCTTTGTTTTCGTTAAGTAATTGAGATAGCCGTGAAACCTTAATTTTGATATTATATATAGATTGTCACTCGGATTATGAAGCATTTTGGCAAGTCATTAATAAAGATATTAAACAACAAGGGCCCTAAGTGCGAGCCCTGAGGTACTTCAGATGTTACTTTAAAGATACTGGATTCGTATCCATTTGCAACCACATAGAAGTATCTACTGCTTATATATATAGTCTGACCAAAGTAGCATTGATCCAGCTCGGCCATATGCTGATAATTTAGAAAGTAAGATAGAGGTAGGCACCAGATCAAATGCTTTACTGAAATCTGTATAAAATACATTGATTTCATTTCTCGGATTTCGGATTCTCGGTGCAGTTTAAGATTTAGCTGAGAGGGAAGCTTTATTCGCCTTACTATTTAATATAGCAACTGCACACATACGTCAGTCTATTAAGAACGTTTTCATTTCACAATATTCAGATGATTTTGTTTTGTATATATATATGAAACAAAATATTGTTGACGGCTTCCAATGATTTACAATTGGCTTTGGGAAATTTTAGGGAACTGATAGATGAACTGGGTTTCTAAGAGCAAAGTATGTACTTATACAAGACCACATCGCTGTAAAACAAATAAAACAATTGACCTAAATATTTAAGATAATGGTTACATGGAAAATTGACATGGGATCCTCACACACAATTTTTTTTTAATTTAATATCCATATTACAAATTGACTGTAGAAGAATAATTGGTAAAAGGCAAAACGCAGCGTTGAGTTCCGCCACTCAACACGCAATGCCCTAAATTCGACTGACAGTGGGAAATGGAACGGAGTGTCTCAACACTAGGTTCCCGGGTCCCCTCTGGCTACCCTGTTAAGTGCGGGATACAGTTAAATACAATAAAAAAATTCAGTCACCTGATCCTAAGTCGACGCCTTCAAACTTTTTATTAGTCATTTGAAATTTATTCTTCACTAGCTTTTCTAAACTATTTCTTATTTCCACAGCCTGAAATAAAAATAAAAATAATATATATATATATATATATATATATATATATATATATATATATATATATATATATATATATATATATATATATATATATATATTTAAATAGTAAACAAATAAAGCATACGATAGACAATCATAGGTAAAATAAAGTTAATTTTAATATATTTTGAGTTACCAATTTCAAACATTACATATTAATTGCGGAACTAAACGCCGTATTTTGTAAAAAAAAAATCACACAAACTAAAATAATCTTCCCGTTATCGGGAACCTTGCATGTACGATCGAATCAATGATTTTCTTAAGAACCATGTTTCTCATAACAATCATATTTGTTAAGCTTCATTACGCCGTAATTATTTCTTTAGCTGTAAGCAGCAGGGTAATCAGAGGGAACCTGGGAACCTAGTGTCGTATTCTCGTTCCCCATTTTTGACTCAATTCTTAACTCAACATCAATAACGTGCAATATCAATAGGGTATTGCAAGTTGAGTGACGGAACTCAACGCCACAAAAAATATAATAAAGATGAAATATTTAATATTTTCAATCTAAATATTTAATGTTCTATTTTTAAAATTGTTATTTCCACACTCTAATAAGAAAACAAATCGCGGTGTTAAGTACCGCCACTCAAAATGGAAAGTGGGAAGACTAGGTTCCCAAGTTCCCTTCACTACCCTAACCCTAACTTGCCTTTTAGAAAAAAAAAACTTATTTAACTAAAACTATATAATATATACGTACCTTTTCCATAACTCTATAATTGATATACATCTTCTGACACCAGTCTTTGCACGCTTTTTTCGTTTTTTTCTCATTAGTTGATCCCAATTTTAAATATGAATCCATAATGTTTAAATACATTATTATATCACCTTCGGCTACCTGGAAAAAAAAATCTTTTCTATATAAAAAAAATAGCCCTTAAACAAAGAAAATCTTCTATATTAATAAATAATGCGTGTATACATTTAATTCAATTTTTACACTAGAAAAAATTTTTGACAGAGAGAACTTGGAAACCTAGTGTTAAGACACTCCGTTTATATTAAAACACTTCCATTCCCCACTTTCTGGTAAATGTGAAGCATTGCTTGCCGAGTGGCGGAATTCAACGCTGCGCCGAGCACTGTTGCCAAAACGAATAAGTGAATTTTTGAATCACAGTCATTGTGTGACTGTACAGATTGTGGGTTCAATTCCAGCAAGAGAAAATATTTAATACTTTCAAATAAATGTTTTTAATGTCTTCTCTGGTATCAGGCGGTGTTGAGTTACGCCACTTAACACGCAATGCCTCAAATTGGGTAGAAAGTGGGGAACACAACGGAGACTCTTGTCATTAGATTTCCAAATTCCCCTACCACGTGTAGGATACAGAGTGAAATTAAGAGAAAAAAAAACTTTATTCTCTCTTGCCAAACGATAATTCTAAGCGATAATTTGTAAAAATCGTCCCTACAGAGATGCTAGCAACATAAATAAGTTGTAACAAGCGTATAAGAATTTCGACGTAGCGTGATGAGAACGAATGGCTTAGTGGTCAGAGCGCTTGGACGGTTTCCAAGAAACGCGGGTTCAAATCCTGCTACGTTAAAATTTATATACTTTTTTAAAATTTTGTAAATTTAGTAACTAAGAAATACCTCAAAATTATTCCTTCTGCACATTCTAGAAG
Organism: Eueides tales michaeli; assembly: GCA_018249855.1. Classification (NCBI taxonomy): domain Eukaryota; kingdom Metazoa; phylum Arthropoda; class Insecta; order Lepidoptera; family Nymphalidae; genus Eueides; species Eueides tales. Next base: position 5,611 of record DWMZ01001447.1, read on the forward strand.
CAATATTTGCTTTTCCATGTAGTTTCATAAAAACATCATCAACTTGTAACATCGACACTATGGACAATATCTCATCTATACAACCGAATTCACCTAAAAAATTGTGAAAAAAAAAAAAATTATATACTTTTCTAAGATTCACGTTGTATTCTGCATAGGGTAAGCAGGGGGAACCTGGGAACCTAGGAGCTAAAATGGCACTCCGTTCTTCACGCACTGTTTAACTTTCGAGACATCGTGTATATAGTAGCGGTACTTAACGCTGCGTTCATTTTCCAGAGAATCGAACCTTAAAGCTCAACATTAAATTACATCACTCGACATGCAATATCAAAATAGGTTCCCAGGTTCCCTCCTACCCTACCATATACAAAATACAGGGTAAATCTTAAAAAAAAAAACACATTTCCATAAACCTTACCGCTATCACATATCATTTTAGCTAGCATAGGTCTGACCGGCAGTTCACACATTCTATTCCCGGTTGATGTAAGATTTCCTTCGTTATCTACCGCGCGCAGTGCGTACAAGGTTTCTAGACTGGACAATAGACTCTTTGCTGGCGGTGACGTTGGGAACGTGAATCTGTTAAAGAAAAGGGTATTAAATATATATTTTTATGACTTTTAATATTTTCATTTCTTCGCTCTGGGCGACAAGGAAAAGCGCGGCGTTGAGTTCCGCCACTCAACACGCTATGCTCAAGTTCCCTCTGCCTACCCTGCCATGTGCGGGATACAGCGTGAGGCTGAAAAAAAATCAATTTAACCGACTTCATAAAAGTAGGTTTTATATAAAAACACTAAAAAACTCAAGCTTTTGTAAAAGAAAATTAAAAAGTAAAAAATATATGTATATTTTTTATGTGAATTAAGTACATACATATGTGATACATACTATAACCATCTTATCGCAGCGGCACAAGCTTGTGACTGTTCAACCGACAGGTGCTGGGTTCGATCCCCAGTCGAGGAAATGAAATATTTAATATTTTCAATTTAAATATATAATGTTTTTTTTCTTCGCTCTGGTAATAAGGCAAGGCGCGTCGTTGAGTTCCACCACTTAACACGCAATGACTCAAAATCGGCGGAAAGTGGGGAATGGAAGTGGAACGGAGTGTCCTAACACTAGGTTCCCGGGTTCCCTCTGTCTTCCCTGCCTTGTGTGGGTTACAGCGTGAAGCTATATATAACATAACCATTACAAAATTATATTTCTAGTTCATTTCATACAAAATTAATGGATACGTCCATAAATTCAAGTTTCTTAACTTTATTCGCCGCAGAATCAAAACCTATAGATAATTTCCAGTACTAATTTCATATTTGTAGCCTTTTTTTTACATTATACTTAATCTATTCGAATAAATTTCACAAAATCGTGTTTTTTTTTATCTGTTACTTATTTCTTATTTTGTCATATCATTGCACATGTCCTTAATAGGTATACAAAATTTCATATTAATACGACGACCAAAATCTACAACCATCACTATACAATACATGCATACAATACACAACAATACAGTACAATACAATACACTATATACAATACAATGCAACACGGTACAATAAACTACAATAAAATACAATACAGTGCAATAAAATACAGTACAATACTATCCAGTACAATACAATACAGTACAATACAATAGAATACATTAATACACTAACTTCAATACATTATGTATGCCTAGAGCCTTCAACTGCAATACGACGTACGACAAATCACTTCTACACATTTCCGGTGGCACACTTTTGGGAAGTTTCTCGTAATCTTCCTCTGTATATAATCTGTAGTAATAGAAAATTATTTTTTAAAAAAAAAAAAAAAAGAAAAAAAAATTGTAATAAAATTCAAGGATTGCATTAGATTCACTTGATTAGTGATTAATTAAATTTGTAAGAAATATATACTTATTTTTAAAAACATGAACGTAACTTATAAGTATTTTTAAATTAACTATTTTCCTTTCTGTAGCGTTCAACACTTTAACATTAATAAATATGACAAATATAATTAGTTATATGGCGGAAATTAACGCCGTACATTATTCAATGGAGAGAGAAACAGAAAAGCATCTTTAAGAAACGCCGTGTATTATTTAACTAAATGTGGTTAAAACAAAAAAAAATATATAGAAGTAGGAAGGTGGAAGGAAGTGAAGGAAGGTTCCCCAATTCCCTCTGCCTACCCTGCCATGTGAGGGATACAGCGTGAAACTAAAAAAAATATATAAAATCTCTTCTAAATCGTTATTAGAGCCATGAAAATAAAATTTTAAAATATTTCATTTTGTGCGTGTATCGAACCCGGAACCTGTCGGGTTTACGACAAATCTGTTTCAGTTTATTTATTAATAACATCATATTTGTTATACTATTAATAATTTAATATTAAATTGAATTGAATTCAACAAGAATTCTACTAGCACATATTTTGTTATTTCTTTGTGTGTCAGTGTGTGTATGTGTGTGTAAGTATGTAAATATGTGTGTATATGTGTGTGTATGTGTGTGTATTTATAATTAAGAAAATTGTTACTATAGAAATTATTCAAAACGAAAACCACTGGTGATTTTATTTATAAAAGAATCTTTATTAAATCACAAAAACGTAAAAACATAAGCTAAGTGCAAAGTGTAAGCAAGTGTATGTGTACACTTATTTATTATATTGTACCTGTAACACTTCCCAGTGCACGTCCTGCCGGCGCGACCCGCTCTCTGTGTAGCGTTCTGCTTTGATATAACACTTACACTTACACTTTCGACGCCGACTGCCGGATCAAAGTGTGGTAGTTTGTGAAAACCACAGTCTATAACTGAAATAGTAATTTTCTTTATTAACTCCATGCTGTACCCCGCACACGGTAGGGTGATACAGAGAAAAGACAAAAAGGAACCTGGAACCTAATTTTAAAACACTCCGTTCCTCACTTTTCGCCGATTTTTTTATATATTGAGCGGCAGATCTTGCCCCGTTACCTGAGCAAAGAAATGAAAATATTTCATTCCCCCCGAGAGAGAATCGAACCGGCGTCTATCGCGTTAACTTTTGGTTACATTCTTACTACAGACAAGCGATATGATCAAAAGTAAGAAAATAACTAAAATAAAATCAGCATAAAGCGTACAATGATCATTGTTTATAAATTCTTTTTTAAATTTGATTAATGTAATTATCTATGACAGTAAACGACAGGTTGCGGGTTCGATCCCCGCTCGAGGAAATGAAATATATTTTATATATTGGTTTTGAATTCGGAAAGTGAGGAACGGAACGAAGAGTGTCGACACTAGGTTCCCAAGTTCCCTCTGCGTACCCTGCCAATTGCGGAATAGCACACAAATCTGAAATATTAAATTTTGAATTTGCTAACTTAATAACTTTTCGTTCTTTTTAACATTGTTTATGTCATAAATAAGAATAGAGAAATTATATGAAGACACTTGGTTCTCCACTCTCCGCCAGCTTTTTTAATATTTTTGTCCATCTTTCCGTAGTTTTATTGTGGCATAAGCGACAGGTTGCGGGTTCTATTCTAAGAGAAAATTATATATTTAATATTTTCGGATATTGAAAATATTAAATATTTAATTTTCTTCGCTCTGATATCATGGCGAATTGCGGTGTTAAGCTACGCCAAAAAATGATCAACGGAAGTGACTTAATGACAACAAAGTGACTTAACACTATGTTCCCAAGTTTCCCACCTACAACGCCAGTACGGGAGGGTAAAAAAATAAATTAAACACAAAAAAGTATAGAGAAAAATCTCACCATAAACAATCCCACTAATAGTGACACTGGTCTCCGCCACGTTAGTGGCCAATATCACTTTCCTAACACCCCTCTCGGAGAGTTGAAACACTTTCACTTGCCTATAATGGGGTAAACTTCCGTAAAGTGGTAACACTGACATGTTACTGGAGATGATACCACTTGGAAATTTTTTACGATAAGTGTTTTTCTCGTTATTTTCTTGAGCGTATTGTTGTAATATTTCCAAGGCGTTCAAGATTTCTTCCTAAAAAAATGTTATATTAATCTTTTTTAATAATTATATATTCTTTCAAGTAAATAAAATTGGAGATTAAAACAATAAAAAAAAATTTCAGTTAGTTTATATATATATTTTTTTTTAATTTTCTGACTCCGGTAACGAGACAAAACGCGGCGACGAGCAATAGTTTAAGAAATCGGCGGAAAGCGGAGAACGGAAACATTATAATAGAAATGGAGTGACTTAACATACAGTGTCCTTTGTTTAGACATTTATGTGCTTTATACGGCGTAAAGTTAAAAATATCTGAATATCTGTTGCCATTATGTAAAAAAATATCCTTGTTATAGTAAATAAAAGTATAACAAGGATATTTTTTCACATAATGGCAACACTGAAATATTATTGAATGTAAAACCGTTTGAAAAAAAAATTTCGATTGGTGTATGTTTTATATTTTCTACTGCATAATGTTGTAATATTTTCAACGCGCTAACAGTTTTTTTCAAAAAGAAACAAAATGGTATGACTCTTTCTTATAATATAATTCCTAAGGACTGTCGTGGCGCAGAGACACTAGCGTACGACTCGACTCGGTTATGGGTTCGATCCCTATTCGAGGAAATTGAACAGTATCATTTCGTCGTTTAGGTCCCAAGATAATGTGCGGCGTTGAGTTACACCACTCCACACGCAATAATGTAAATGTTTTAATGGGGGCGGAGGGTCTTAATGATAGAGTTCCCTCTGCTTAACCTGCCAAGTTCTACATACAAAAGCAGCTGGCAGAAGGAACTTGGGAACCTAGTGTTAAGACACTCCATTTGCTTTCGTTTCCCAGCTATCGCAAAATTCTAGAAACATTGCATGTTGAATGGCGTAACTCAACGCCGCATGGCGTCTGTTTACTATTAAATATTTCATTACCTCGAGTGGGGATCGAATCCACAACCAAAATAAAATCAAACCTGTAACCAATCCGGGAACATAGTGTTAAGACACTCTGTTCCACTTCTATTATTAAATATTTTCAATTTAAATTTCTTCGCTCTGGTAATAAGGCAAAGCGCGGCGTTGAGTTCCGCCACTCAACACGCAATGCCTCAAATACTCACTTGTGAAGTCAAAAACGCTAATATATCACCAAAAGGTTCATTTTCATGTATTTTTATAACCGTATCTATTGTTGCTTTCACGTAATCTGCTACGGGCTCTGAAATTAAAAAAAAAAAACATTGTTTCACGCTGTATCCCGCATTTCGCATGATAGGCAGAGAAAACGGAGTGTTTGAGACACTATGTTCCCCACGTAAAATCCAATTATAAAGATATTGCATGTTATATGGCGGAGCTAAACACCGCGCTCCGTTTTCTTACCAAAGCAAGGAAATTATGAAAATAAATTCTCTCGTATGAGATCAAACCCATAACCGCGTTAAAAATAGCATGATAGCGTCACAATAAAAAAAACGACTTATTTATTATTTTAACTTAAGAATTATATAAGTGATTACATTTTGGCGGAACTCAACGCCGCGCGTTGCCTCTTTACCACAGCGAGAAAATGAAAATATTTAACATTTTTTTTAATTTCTCGAGTGGGTATCGAACCCACAACCTGCCGTAGTCATTTCCATTGTCGCTTATTAGCTAACTTATGTCTACTATATATTATTAACAGATCTGAGTTTGTATACGCTAATTTAAAAGAAAATTCCCGCTCCAGTAAGACAATGTGCGGCGTTAACTTCCGCCTAATGTCAATGCGATATAACACTATAATCTGTACATTACCTTGTACGTAATATATGTCTATGGGATGTGTCCTTCCTTGTACCGACATTATTACTGAAGTGCTTTTCTTATCATTTTTATCATTTAAATTGAAAAAATCTTTTAGAAAATCCGCGTCCATTGTCGCTGACGATATAACAAGTTTGAGATTTTTTCTTTTCTGAAAAAAAAAAAAAAAAAAAAAAAAATATATATATATATATATATATATATATATATATATATATATATATATATATATATATATATATATATACATTGAACAATGTACAGTGTTGTGTTCCGCCAGTTAACAAAGCAATGTCTTAAAAATAGGCGAGGGTGTAAAAAATAGTGTCTTAAGTTCAGGTTTCCTTTGCGAGTGCTTTACCTTGGCGAAACTCAACGCCGCGTTTTTTGATGTAACCAGAGCGAAAATATTTATATATTTAATTCAAAATATTAAATATTTAATTTCCTCGAGTGAGGATCGAATCCACAACCTGTCGTGTTGTTTGCTCAATATCCACTCAAGACATGAAATATTTAAATAAAATATGTTTCTTCGCTCTGGTAACAGGGCGAAGCGCGACGTTAAACTCCGCCGCAACACAAGCAATGCCTCCTGAATTCAACGGAAAATGGAAAACAGAGTGTCTTAACTCTAGGTTTTTAGGTACATAAAAGTTTGTGCCATAAAATAAAAAAAAATGTATTTTACATAAAAGAAATCTTAATGAGAACGGAGAGTCTAAACACTACGCACTCATTTTCCCTACCTACTGTGTGCGTGATACAGCGAGAAGCAAAGAAAAATAACATATATATATATATATATATATATATATATATATATATATATATATATATATATATATATATATATATATATATATATATATATATATATATATATATATATATATATATAAATTTTATTACCTGCGAAACCGTTTTCAGTATACCAACAAGAATAAACTAAATTAATATTTATATGCGCATTTCAATTTTAATCTATTATTTGCCACAAAAAAAATACGCTGGAGTTCGAATCCCGCTCAGGGTAATAATTTAGTTTCATTTCCTCCCTTTTGTAAATTGACAAAGCGCGGCGTTAACTATCGCATCTCAAAAAGCGTTATATAACCAAAAAAAGGTCAATTTTCGGGACAAGCAAGCGCGTGAGGAACAGAATGTTAACCTAAGGTTCCCGAATTCCGTATTGATACTTACTTTAGCTATTTTCTTCAACAGGCCCATGAGGACGTCTGTCATTTGAGATCTTTCATGTACCTGGTAATATAAAATTAATATTTTAAAACATTATAGAGGCCTGTCGTGGCGCAGCGGCACAAGCGTGTGCCTGTAACCGACAGGTTGTGGGTTCGATTCCCAGTCGAGGAATTGAAATATTTAATATTTTCAATTTAAATATTTAATGTTTCATTTCTTCGCTCTGGTAATAAGGCAAAGCGCGGCGTTGAGTTCCGCCACTCAACATGCATTGCCTTATAAATTGCGGAAAGTGGGGAAGGGAAGTGGAACGGAGTGTCTTAACACTAGGTTCCCGGGTTCCCTCTGAATACCCTGCCTTGTGCGGGATAACAGAATGAAGCTAAAAAAAAAAATTAAAACATTTCATATAATATATAAATAATCAAAATTTAAACTCAATGAAAATATCCTGTTAAATTCTTATAACAAGTAAAATATATGTCACATGCGTGCGTAATGGGTTCGATCCCCAGTCAACAAAGTTAAATATTATCATTTCTTTGAAACTAGACATATCGCGGCGTAGAGCTCCACACCTGCAACACGCAATGACTCCTAATTTCGCCGGAAAGCGGGGAACAGAAGTGTCTCAATGGGAACGTAGTGCCTTGACATGCTCATTACCAAGCATGAGAATATGGCGTCATTTTCCCCTACCCAATATCAAAATACGATCGAAAAGCGAAACTCAACGCCGTGGTTTTACTATCAAAGATATATAATAATAATAATTTACACACAAACAGACCAACATGAACATATCAACCATACATTTTGCCTAATCAGTATTTTATAACGATATATCATAATATATGTAATATAAACAATATATGTATTTACAATAGTATATATGTATTAAAGCGGTGGACGGAAGATAAGGGCAGTATCAAACGAGTCTGTTTTATGTATAGAATTACTAAACTAAAAATATCATTAATGGTTTATCGTGACGCAGAGGCAAAAGTGTGCGACTGTAAAAGCGACAGGTCGTGGGTTCAATCCGGATTTGAGGAAAAGAAATATATTCACTTATTTCTTCTCTTTGGTCACGACACAATGCAAAGCGCAGATAAGTGAGTATCGCTACTCACAAAGTCTCAAATTCAGCGGAGAGTGGAGAATGGAGCGGAGTGTTTGAACTCTATATATTCAAGTTGACTGGCGTATAGGTGCGGGATACAGCAAGCAAGCAAACACTTAACGTCACATAAAATATAAAATTGACCTTTTTTATTTCATATAGTTGAGAATAGAATTTCGAAATTATTAAAATCTCACTCACTCTCTCATCTCCACGCTGTAACCCGCATATGGTAGGATAGACAGTGGAAACTTGGGAACCTAGTGGAAGGACACTCCGTTTCGTTCCCCACTTTCCGCCGAATTTGAGGTATTGGCGGAATTCAACGCCGCGTTTAATATTTATATTGATTAAATATAAAATATTTCAATTAAAAATATTAAATAACTAATTTCCTCTAGTACACGCTTGTACCCATGCGCCACAACAGGCCTCAAAAAATACAATATTTTTTTAAAACCCTTCTTATAATATAAATACATATGCTACATTTTGTCTTCACACTAGATCAAGGAAACTAAAATATCAAATATTTTTTGCCCTAATAGTAATCGAACCTAAGGAAAACGAACTGCACCACAACGAACAAATTTTTAATATTCTACACATATAATATCTACAATACTATAAAGTAATCTTTGATATTAGCGATTAATTACCGGATTAACCGGATTAATCGCGTATATTTAGTTGTATACGTTTTGGGCAACCCGACGTTTGACTCCATCCGTGACAACGGCCTCATAATGTTACTCTTTTTTATTTTCAGTTTCACGCTCTAACCCGCATATGGCAGGGTAGGCAGTGGAAACACTGGAATCTAGTGTTAAAACTCTCCGTTCTATTACCCACTTTCCGACAAAGAGACATTCTGTGTAAATTGGCGGAACTGAACACCGTCTACTCGTGATCACGGACTACTGCAAAGTGTTCGAAATGTCGGGTTTTTAAAAAAAATTAAAGTTCAATATATGATATTAGTCCGGTTAAGTTTGTTTCATTTAAAATAAATAAAGTAAAATTAGTTTCATTTAAAATACATAAAAAAAGAAATTGTTTCATTTAAAATACATACAAAGTAAATAAATTAAATTACCTCGTCAAGCACAATACATGAATATTGCATCAGCAGAGGCGACGCGAACATTTCTCTGAGAAGAACGCCTTCTGTCATGAACTGAAAATAAAAAAAAAATGCAATTATATTCTCCACATTCTTCTTTGTACAAATGTACCATATTAACCGAATTTCAAAGAGGACTATAAAAAAAACCATAAATTAAATATTTAACATCTTCATTTCCTTGCTCTGGTAAAAGGCAAAGCGCGGTGTCGAATTCCGTCTCTTGACATGCTAAATTTGAGGCATGGCGTACTTTGGCCTCTACAACGTCACCGGGTTTTGTGGGAGGCCGAGCTAGACGAGCTCAGATCTTGGCCTGGTCACCAGATTGAGTGACAACAAAGAGATATCACGAAGTCTCAAGCGAGTCTCCCGTGAGACACGGACCTCGTCTTGCGTAATTTGTTCGTAGTGGAGGGCTTTGCTACGCTCGGGCCGAGCTAAGCCTAATGGGTCGGGCTGTATATAACCTGTCGGAATTTCTAGCTTGCACCTACCCGCGACTAAGCCCGCTTGGGCTGCTGTAAAGCTAACATAGCGTATCAATCGAAAAAACGAAAACATAAAATATTTTATCTCCTCGAGTTGGGATCGAACCCACAACCTGTCGTATTTTGAATGCCACGCTTGTGGCACTGAGCCACGACAGGCCTCAAAAAATATTTCTATAAATATATAAAACTTTAACTATATTCAATTTCGAATTCCACTCTGACAATCACCTATTGTTTAGTCGTCAGTGACCTTTTCTTGAACCGGTTTTCTTGTTAATAAGCTTTTAGTTTGGTTAAATATTACATTTGTCAACTAATTATACATACTGTGTTGTATTTTAGTATAATTATATATATACAGCAGTGGGAACCTTGGGAACCTAACATTAAGACATTAGGTTCCCGTTAAACCTTCTTACCTTCAACACGTTCCACCAGAATTGAAACACTAAAAGTTGATTAGCATAACACCATTCCTTGCCTTATTATAAGAACGAAGAATAAGAAAATAGATGAAATATTTAATTTACGACAGACCTCAACAATCATATTGATTTCCCATTATTATAAAGGTCTTATAACTTAGTAGAGGCCACGTTAAATTAATGAATCACGCGTGCCCTTTTTAGGCCCTTGGGTTAAAAAATAAGCAATTTTAAACCTAAACTCGAAAGAATAAAGCTCAAATTTCAATAAACTAATCCAATTATAAAGGTCTAGGTTATTCGATTACGCCTTCAATATAGTTAATTATGATAAAACAACCATCTATAAAACAGTAATAAGGATATTTGTGTGACAGTTATTTTTTTCATGGAGAAGACGCGGCAAACGAGCGTACGGGTCACCTGATGGTGAGTGATCACCGCCGCCCACGGCCCCGTGTAACACCAGGGGAGGTATCGGTACGTTGAGACCGGTCTTTAGGATGGATGGGCGTTGGGGCTCGACATAACCCAATGCGAAACGCTGTGGCTGAAGTCTCTACTTAACGTCAGTTTTAAATGCCGAGGGGTGGTAATAGTCCGATCGAGTCTGCCCATGCGTGTTGCCATTGCTGACAACGTGACTCTTCCACACGTACTTTAGTCGCCTTTT
>DWMZ01001448.1:0-16460 GCA_018249855.1 Eueides tales michaeli
TGCGTCTATGTAAGTTCACATTGAAAGAATTTAAAGAACTGAAAAGTTTCTACATTTTATTTAGAATGCATTAGTCACTCGAGTTGGAAAACCAAAGAAAATTAGTGATTACATTTGTATTATGAAAATTTTATTCGTACTAAACGTTTGCATCTTGTAACAGACATTTTTTACATATTTAAAGCTATATTTTTCTTACTTACACACAACATTTATTTTGGAATTACGTCGTATACGTTTACTAGTAGTTCAAGTTGACTAGTGTTAGCGAGATGAAAGTGCTGCAACACTTATTTACTGCAGTCAATAAGAAGAATTCAATAAAGTTCGCGCATAAAAAATAATATGATTCAAATACATTTTTATATTTTTATTTATATAACAATCGCTTTTCGAAATTTTCACAGGATATGACAAAACTTTTCATCGTTTTAAAGTTGTCGAGTTTTGTAAGATTTTTCATTAATTAAAAACGGTTACTAGTTATGTTATAGTTATTATGTTATAGTTATATTATATTATATTATGTTATAGTTACTAGTTACTAGTTACTAGTTATGCTATAATTTTTCAAATTTACGATTATAAACTCAGAGAGAATGTAATGTCAAGACTCATGGAGGTACTCAACGCAGCAAATTGTGTAATTGAGCAGGTGAATAGATATATATTTCTCATGTCCCCCAAGTGATAATTGACCTCACAACCTTTCTTAAGTCGCACATTACACCACACTGTCACTATGATGTTCGACGATCTTTTACTTTTTTTTATAGCTCCACGTTGTGAGTTTAGCAATATAAGCGCTCTGTTGCCGCTAACTTGAGAATTTAGTATTAAGACCCTCCGTTCCCATTAAATCATTATCGTTCGTCAAGTTCAGCCGAATTTGATTGCGTTTTTGGTGCCGTAACTCAACGCAGCGCTTCACGTCGTTCGCATAGCGACGAAATTAAAATAATAAATTATAAATATAAAATAATTAACTATTTTTATTAGCTCGATGAGCACTTTTGTCTCCTTTCGCTAAGATTTGTTTTATTTATTACATTTTGTAACGATTGATATTTAACAATATCTATATTAGGAATTACTGTCAATTTTATTGTAAGTTTGAACTCTAAGTCGATATTTGATTTGTCATTTGTTAGCGAATATGTATTGACTTTGCCTCTCTACTTGTGAAATTGAATTTGCAATATTTCTATACGGCACCGATTTTCATGAATCAAATCAATTTTCCGCGGAATTTCCGGCCCCCGAGACGCCGCGCTCTCTCCCACAGAGACCCGTCCTGCAGCAGGCTCAAACCTTGTTTAGTATTTTATATTACATTTCTTAAGGTTCCATCTCTTACATCGAGTCTCTTGACTTCTGTTAAAATATTGAATTTAATATAAACTTGAAAAGGATATTCGTATGATATCCGCCACATTCCACTCAAGAATTTCTCATCTGTGATTTGGAGCAGACTTCCGAAAGGACTCGACTTCAAGGGTATTCTTAGTACTGGGAAAACTTTTACGTTATGTCATTACTTGAGTGCTTCTTCGCAAGAAATAATTTAATACACTTCAATAAGCTTTATAGCGACTTAAGGCCATATTAGACGGCTGTTGTAGATGGCGGCAGATGAACAAACGTATTAAAAAAATTACGGAAATACTTAAAATTATTTCTTCCCTTTGTTTTTATCATATCATATTTCAATGTTACCCACTGCAGAGAAAAGAGGGTTTATCAAAAATTTACATTCCAATGACAAATTTCATTGAGGTGCCTTATTACCTGTCGATTGACAAAATCTATATCAAATAATGTGTTACAAACTATCTAAGAACAATACACTTATTATAACATATATTTATTTTTTACAATTGAAAATTTTCAAAAACAATACAATAAATAAATTCAACAAAATTAATCAAATGAATATTGAAAAAGTTAATACATATTAATGGTGCAGTAATAATCCATTAAAATTAGATTTCGAAAATTTCAGCTTGATTGTTAACTGTGTGACTGCTCGTACGTAGGTACTTGTGACATCGTGTCTACGTACTAAATATGTCATTACTCTTTACGTAACGATGCATTATGCATACAGCTTATAACGCATTCATAGACATTGCCATGAAATCTCCCGTCACCGACAAAAGCGAGTAATTCCCGAAGGACGCGGTGTCACTCCAAGCGTGGATATTGCATTCGGGCTATAAAACGGATTATTTTCGCTACTTTTTGTTAGAAAAATGTTTAATAGTATGGTTGAGTGTTTTGTTTTGTAATTCTACCAAACGACTACTATTTCCGTTTTTTAAATATTATTATAATTTTTCGACAGAATAATCTGTGTTTTTATTTACTGGCGACAAAACAAAAACGAAACTGTTGGACTAAAAAGTTATAATTTGGCAAGCAGATTAGAAAGAGGATCTTATAGAAACTTATAGGAATTCTTATAGAAACGATGAAAACCGGATTTTTTCATGTTTTAAGTATTTTTATATACATCTCACAGTTTATTTTTTTTGCCTTTTTATCCAAATTCAAGAACGGTTTGCTAAGCGGCAGAACTGTGTAAGAACTAAAAAATTAAAAGAATGACTTTTCAATCGTTGATTGAACCTACAACCATCGCATATACACTTGCCACTGTATACTACTAGATAGCCAATTCAATTTTTTTTGCCCAATATTAATAATGTTATAAGTATAACGACATCTGAGATTTGTAAACTATCAGAGCTGAAGCAAGGGTTTCGTTCATGCGAGATTTCCTTTCTTTCCATGAATTATAATTTAAAATATACTATTTATTAAGTTTACGTAAATACAAATAGTTTTCAATCTCATTATGACTATAACCTTGAATAAAGTGATTAATAGCCAAATTTATAAAATTTGTTTTTGACATCTTTGACTGGTTATATATGTTTGTCTAAAAAAGATAAGTAACGATGAGAGACACTAAGAAGTCGAAAATACTAATTTTATATTAAAAATAAGTAAATAAATATGAAACGATGTTTATATGCCGTAGTTGTTTGACAACTTTACTAAATCTTGCACATCCTTTATGATCCTGTTATTGTTATACTATATGCACTGCGTAAACGGTTAGAGTTTTTCAAAAGTTCCTAAAAAATAATTATTAAAAAGATATTTACGAAATTATTACTTTACAATATTATTCCTTATTCAATTGAATGCGTTACACACGTTGTGCGTTTTATATAGGTCAAACTATTGCCATCAATAAAATGGATATTTTATAAGATATTAAAGTTTTCAAATGTGGTAGAGTAGTTGTCGCGTCCAGTATAGTGAGAATCGTGAATGGCTATGCTAAACGAATGTTAGTAGTTAGTTATTATCTATATTAAAATTATTAAACGCTATAATTTTGGAAATACTGACTTGAATTGGTTTACTTTTTTCTTTTTGCTTTACGCTGTTACAAAACAGGGGTATGCAGAGGGAACTCGGAAACCTAGTTCCCTTAACCTCGTCAAGATACTTATTACCTTCCCTTTCCGTTTTCCACTTTTCGCCGAATTTGTCGGATTGCGTGTTGAGTAGCAAAACTCAACCTGCTAATGCGAACTTACAACTTGTCGTGTATATAGTCGCACATGTGACGTGCTTCTGCGTTACAAGACCCCTCTCTCAACCGTATGAAATATTAGAGGAAATAAAGAAAACTTATTATTTAATTCAATACAAATTTTATTAAACAACCAACAAAGTGCAAGTCAGAGTGTATGTCAACGACTGAATGTCAAATTGACAAACCTAAGTATGTAGGCCTCGACATTCATTTGGTATGAAATAAAGTAAAATGCCTGTATTTATACTATAAGTTATAACTTAAACAAATTTTCATAATTGTTACATTTTTATCTATTATTTGTGATACATTTTTTTGCTATTATTATTTTTTGCTGTGACGTTTACTGAGTGGAAATTGTGAAACTGCATGTTATTGTAATTACACTTAAATATCTGAAAAAATCAAATAAAGTAAACATCTTTTTTTTTTCATTATCTATATATTCGATTCGTATGTTTGATATTCTTACGCCAATTTAATTTTTGTTTTAAAGCAGCATTAATATAGTAAGAATTGTATTTTCAGAGCCGCTTAAAATTAAAACATAGCGATATTTAAAACCGCGCCTATTCTTTATCTTCTTTACCAAATGTCACTACTTTGAAATCATTTTACGGTTTTAACAATTTATATGTATTCTTTCGTGTGTTGTCCGAGAAGCGTGGGTTCGATTCCGGCTAAGTTAAAGTATTCGTAAATTATTAAATCATTGCGTAATATAATACTATGTAATAAACTAATAGCAATAAAATTAATGCAAAAAGTGATCAATTAAGTGATTGCACTAAAGTAAATTATTCCACTCCGGAATGCAATCCTAAGCGGTGGTCCATTGAAATAAGTGAGAAGCGTTAGAGAGTTAATAGTGTCGCAATTGATCGAGTGTAAATCTGCATATAGATTGCCGAGTGTCAGAGAGGGACAGGCATTTGAAGATTGGCAGCTGTGCGGCTTTCATTGACGTCGCCAGAGACGTCCTGATGGAAATCACTTATTACGTGTCGGTTTGCACATTCTAGTAAATTATATATATTATCTAACTATCTAAGATAGGAAGTAGTTTTTCTTACTTCTCAAGATTATTAGATGAGCATCCTGACTAAGATTTTCTAATTTAAGAATATTTTAGGAAATATTTGTTTTTATCTAAGAGAGTGCACGTAGTTGAAGGTAATTGGTTAGGCAAAAAAGGCATGCCTAGTTAATAATATTTAGCGCTTCGTTTCTGATGACCCCGCTAAGGGCAAAGCTTAAGGGAAACAGATGAGATAAAATGATCATTATTTGCTATTTTAACAAAGAACTCCAAAAACAATTTAGAAAGATGCCAATGTCGATCTAAGTCAATCTGTCAAGCATAATGTCCCTCCTGGAGAACTCAATATTGGTGTTCTCAACTTGTAGGCCGTCATTATTGATTAGTATCGACATAATAAAGTAGCCAAAATTTGCATTTTGCTCTTCTGTAAAACCTTGGAGAGATGAAAATGGCTTCCAACAATAATATTACTGTATATTTCCTTTTTTTCCTTTTGAGGTAAAATAAAAGAAATAGCAAATCGCAGGGACAGCGAAATTATTATCCTAGGATATACAATACAGTAGGTATTGTTAACACCATATTAATCAACGTTTCTAAGTAGAAGAAATCTATTATCCATCACATTTTTAAATCAGGAATCGATTGTGGTCAAATTTGTGCATATTCCATGAGGATATATCATAGACATTGTAAACATTAATACTAATCACTAAAAGTTTTTAAGTTTTATTACATTTCTAAAATATTATTAAATTTAATTGTTCCTACAATTAAGTACATCAAATTTGGCAAAAAACGAGGAACAGGATGGAGTGTCTTAACATCAGGTTCCCTTTGCCTTCCTTGCCATGTGTGGGACAGTGTGAAGTTGAAAAAATATTATGTAATTCTGTAGTTAATTTATAAGTTAATACTGCATTATACCCTCTACTACTAGTAATTCTATTCTTAAACTATAAAATAGTGTCCTAACTCTGCCTAGATTGTTATATATGAAAAAGCATATATAAAAGAAATAATTAATGATTAAGCGTTTTTTAAATATTTTTTCTATAATATGATATTTCTTCAGTATTTTATTACAATTACAATATTTCTGAATGTAAATCATTTCTTTAGTAACACCGTCGAAGCATAATCAAGCTTCATGATTTCCCTCGAGTGGTTTTAATTCCGATATTCTTTACAGCTTCAGTTTAAAAGCTCATTTTTTTAATTATAAATATATTATTGTCGCTTTTTATATCGTCTAGTTTACTTTGTTTACTAATACTAATAACAATTGTATGTATTTATATATAGTGCCCTAAAACAGTAAAGTAATTTAAATGTATTATTTAAATAATTATGTTACAAAACCAAAAAAATTTTACGCTCATTACAAATGAGCGTAAGAGAGATCTATCGCACTGCCTCCTCTATAGGAGATCGTTTCCAGCCTATAGTAGTCAGTCTGTAATTTTAATATACCATTTGCACAAGTCAAAATAATGTGCAAACATATACAGAAACTAAGTATGGTATGAGATTTATGTAAGCTTGAATTAAATAAATCATTCTAAACTTGATAAAACAGAAAACTAATTTCGAAAAGTACTAAGATTCCATTTATTGTAATGGTACAGACGCTCCAATCCTTTAATGGTGGGAGAGACATTATCTCAAAACGTCTAGTTTGAATGACAATTTCGGAAGCAATCCTTGTTCTTAGTGATATCCTTTGTTTGTTAACAATTACTGCTTAAAATTTAATTTATCGAGATAACAAGTGCTTTCCAACTTCTTATTATATTTTTTTTTCAGCTTTACGTTGGGTCCAAGCTCTGATTCACTAAAATTAGAGACTAATTTCATTTGTGTCGCTACATTTTTGGGTCTTCACGGTGAATTAATGTCTATAAGTAGTGCAAATATGTAGGTTTCCGCTATGTGAAGACTGGCTAGTTATGTAATAATTGTAATTTTAAAATTTTATTAGCAATAGTTTTCATTATAAAGATGTAATCGACTCTTTGTTTAATTAAAATATATACTTTTAGTTAATAGTACTACCACCATGTGACATTGCAAAGATGACGTTGCGTGGGGCTGAAAATTCGCGATGCACTTTAGGATTTGGAGCGCAGAAGGAAAAGGGTCCTCTAGAATTACTGTACTGTATTTGTGTCTAAAAAGGCACTTTGCAAATAAAAGAAAAAAAAATAATAAAAGTATCTTTTATTTTTTACAAAAAAGCTAATTTGTAAAAAGAAATTTAGTAGTTTAATATTTAGTAGATACTAGTTAACATTTTATATAAGATTTTTAGATACGTTAATGTTATAGTATAATTATTCAGTGAGAACTCCACTGCCGATAAATAACTCCTTTACTTGTAATGAGGTTTTAGTATTGCAAATGGAGCCAGTTTTCTTTGGATTCCGCTGTTTGCGGTCAGTCAGCCAGGTCAGTCAGGTCACCCGCTGTGCGTTGAATTTCATATTCCTGTTTGTTGCAAGATCCGCCTTTGTTTCTTTTACCCACTGGGCTCTTCCATTCCGTCACTCTTTTTGTCTACCTGTGATCTTGTAGGGGAGCTATCTGTCCGGCTACGGCCATTTTATTGCAAGAGCTAGTGTTAAATATACCGTCTGTTGCTTTTATTTATTTTTGTATGTTTTATTTTACGTATTCTTTTAATGTTTGGCATACTTCGCTCTATCGAGCATTGGCACGTTATTATTATTTTTATAATAATTTTATTAAACCTCCATGTCTGAGAGGTGTAGATCAGGCATGGTATAAGGCAATAGTGCTTCATTTTAGTCTTCAATTGAATTAGCACATGTCGCTCCTAAGTATTTCTTTAAAGCTACAGCACTTATTCCATATTACCCGGGCCTAGCGCTCAATCTCCTGGTAGCTCAGTTATTTATTTATCAGCTTCACGCTGTATCGCACACATGACAGGGTATGCTTGTAATAGGTATACTTTAGTATTCTCATATTCTGTCTTTATGACGAAACCGAAAAAGAAAGTTAACAAAACCTAAAACCAAAAAAATGAGATAAAAATAAATATGAAAATCACAAAAAAAAATCGACTTAATAACGCTTAAAAGTATAAATACGAGTATAGGTAGTGATTGGGACTTGTTATCAACTAAATAAACAATAATAAAGGACGTTGTAAGATTCACTCGGTAAAATTTCAGTTATTATTGTAAACAGTTTCCGAATCTATTCTTTATCTCATATTGTAACCCTAATAGGCAACAGTATTTGCTCGCGAAGTATTTGTTAATTTAAAATGCAATAATTGTACTATCAGCAACACAGTTCATTGACGAAGCAAAATAACAGCACTGAACTGAACTATTATGATCGTGTCAGATATAATTAACATTAAATCTATCTATTCCAGAGCATGATCACACTTACAATGGCTTTGTTCAGTTAGCCATGTTGGATGTGACACGTGACCTACTCGTAGCAAGAAAGGATTATAATGTTGGTTTATTAATTATTTGTATACAATATGGCATTAATTATTTTTCTTTTGTTTTCTTAGTTTTCTGACGTCTAGCATAACTATTAAGAATGATATCCTACTGAAAGAAAGTCGTAATAATTAAATAACAGTTATAAATTATTTACTCTCTCACTTACTCACTCAGCTTGGCGTTGTATCCCGCACATGGCAGGGTAGGCAGAGGGAACTTAAGAACTTTTTATAAGAGACTCCGTTTCGTTCTTTATTTTACGCTGAATTTAAGCCGTTGCGTGTCAAGCGGTGAACTTAGCGCCTCAGCGTTTGCCTGTTACCAGAGCGAAAAAATAAAAACATAAAATGTTTGGTTTTGGAAATATTATATATCTCACTTTCTCAAACCAAAATCTGTCGCCTTTATAGTCACTTGTACCCTTGCGCCACCACAGACCGATCTTTATTTTCTCCGACATGCACATATATTCTTAATAATTAGCCGACATTTAATTAATACGATTAGTCATCACGCGTCGCCACTTTGCATATTGCATTTGCTGTAACGTGAACCGAATTAGCTGGAGGACGGCCGTTACCTACATGTGTACTTACTGAAATACGTACGGGTTTTATAATGATATCTTAGGTACTACTATACTATAAGTCTATGAGTCTTGAAATCATTAGAAACGTTTAAAAGCACAATATGACTCCTTTTCGATTTACTTTCATATATTAACATATAAGTAAATAGTAAAGGAATAATCATAATGTGCTTTTAAATATTTTTTTTATCTTAGTAAATGAGAATTGAGCTTGATTTATAGAGAGATAGATACAGATTATTATTATGGAACTACACAAGCTTATGTGATAACCATTCTACATTACGCACAGTATGAAATCTTGTATCTTATAATATCATTTGGTAACCTCATCAATCTTAGATAACTATCTATTTTTCTTTAACTATTTTAATTAAAAAGAAACAATTGAGAACACTTCAACTGTGCGTAATGTAACGCTCGAACAGTAGTTAAATACTTACTTGTAGCACAAAAACAATGGATTTCCTTTACAAAAGCTGCGCTCGGCTCTAACGAACTGTAATTGTTTAAGTCCACAAGTATGAGAGAACACTGCAACTTACAAATAATTCCTTTATTAAACATGTGTTCCAGCGTGTTTAAATTCTGTTTTCTTACTTGAATTGGATTTAGTACATTGTTTGAAATAATTCTATTAACTTGTTAGAATATAAGTGTATCATAAAAGGAAAAACCGTTGTAAAAAGAAAAACAATACGTCTAAAATAGAAAATATTTTTAAATCTACGTTGTCACTCTATAATAAATTTCCATAAAATAGAAAAATCCCTGAAGAAGAAGATTACATATACTACATATAGGCCACAATACAAAGAAAGTGTCACCAGTATCATAAAATATATCAGAAATATTTTAATTACATAAAGGTAACAAGAACATATAGGATAAATTTCTTATTTACTACAACTAAACATATAGACGCCGACCACTATAAAGAAAACGAATCCACGAAATTCTCAATCCAGCCTGTTATTATTCTTTTGGCATACAATGCCTAAATATTACGGTATGATGTTGAAATATTTTATACAGACCTATTGTTGTCATTTGTAAGACAAATAAGGCTTGTTTATATTATTTTTGGATAAACAAGATTTGTCTGTCTTTTAGAAAAACGAAAATATTAGAATTTCATTTCAAATATCGACAAATAACCATTTTCATCGTTCGAGTAAGTACATTTTACGTCACACGTCGTCGTTTTATGTTGATAAAATATCATGCAATTGATGGAAAATATGAGAATCAATACAATGCTATAAAGATGTAGAACATCCAGAGGGAAATGAAGCCGATACTTGCATAGGAATGAAATAATAATGCATATACTCAGGGACAAAATTAATTCTAATTAACCTTACTAGCTTAGTAATTCAATCACGAACTCAAATGTTCGCATATTCAGTTAATTGAATGGTACGTATTTAATATGATTCTTGGTTTGGTTATTTATGAATTTAATTGTATTTTAAGCATAATATTTATTGTGTGACTTTTTCTTCACTTGATAGTACAAAGTTACAGTTAGTTTTTTTAATTACTTTATTTTTAAATAATGTTATCTACTATTATAAGTATATAACCGACAGGTTGTGGGTTCGATCCCCACTCAAGAAAATGAAATATTTAATATTTTCAATTTAAATATTTAATGTTTCATTTCTTCGTACACTGCCATGTGCGGGATATAGCGATGCAGCAGAACAGCTTATAAATGTAGATACGACGGTTGTCGGTTTGAGTTTCATAAATGCCTTTCACTTCCACGCTCTGCTTAACCACCGCGCAATGTTTATAAAATTGGGAGATAACTAAAGAATGGAGTATCTCAACACTTGGTTTCTTGAGCCTACTCTATGCAGTATAATATATATAATTATAGTAATGTTAAGCTGGAAACGGAAATTTAATTGAAAAGTTGCCTTTCGTTGCAAAATTTGACTTGTGCAAATGCTATATTAAAATAAAAGACTGACTACAATAGGCCGGAGACGGACTCCTACCGAGGAGGCAGTGGTTTAGATATTTGTAATGAGCGTAAGATGTTTTTGGTTTTGTAATATAACTATTTAGCATTAGTACATTTAAATTATTTTACTGTTATAGGGCACTATATTTAAATACATGTTGGTCATATAATATGAACTTTCAAGTGTTATTAGTGTTAGTAAACAAAGTAAATATTTTTTCCGAAATCAATATTAAGACGATATAAAAGCAACAATTATTTATAAATAAAAAAATGAGCTTTAAACTAAAGCTGTAATAAACATCGGAATTATAACCACTCGAGGGAAATCATGAAGCTTGATGATGCTTCGACGGTGTTATAAAGAAATGATTTACATTCAGAAATATTGTAATTATAATAAAATACTGAAGAAATATTATATTATAGAAAATATGATTTTCAAAACGGTTAATCGTGAATTATTTCTTTTATATTTGCTTTTTTTGCTAAAAGTAATGCTTTCCTCATATACAACAATCTAGGCAGAGTTAGGGCATCATTTTTTAGTTTTAGAATAGAATTACTAGTAGTGGAGGGTACAATCCATTATTAACTTATAAATTAACTGTAACAGAATATATATTTTTTCAGCTTCACGCTGTATCCCGCACATGGCTGGGTAGGCAGAGGGTACTTGGGAACCTGGTGTTAAGACACTCCATTCCGTTCCTCACTTTTCGTAGACTTTGATGTTTTCCTACAATTAAATTTACTAATGTTTTAAAAATCGAATAAAACTTTTAAAAATTTAAATCGGCCACGCTACTAATGATTGGTACTAATTTTTGTCATATCTATGAGACATACTCATGCAATGTACCTACACAATATTGTCTATATCTGATTCTTGATTTAAAAATACGATACGTAGTACTATCATGTAGATTTTTTTTATTCAAAATTGATTGATACGGTGGTAATAACACCGATATTTTCTATGACAATATGACGATTTTACTGTACCTTCGGTATGCTATTTTTCAAATTTTACCACACTAAGAAAATACTGAGAAGCATTTTAGATCTGTACAAGAAAATATGAAGTGATATTATTATTCAAAGTCATTTTAATCTCTCGAAAGTCTTATATAAGAGCAAAATTCAATTCAATGGCTAGTTTAATAAATATCAATAATGATGGCTTGCAAGTTGAGAATACCAATATTGATTTCTCCAGGTGCGACGATATGCTTGTTAGATTGATTTAGATCGACATTGGCATATTTCTAAATTGTTTTTTGGAGTTCTTTGTTAAAATAGCGAATAATGGTCATTTTATCTTATCTATTTCCTTTAAGCTTTGTCCCTAGCGGGTTCATCAGAGAAAACGAAGTCCTAAATATTATTGAATATGCATGTCTCTTTTGCCTAGGCAATTGTCCTCTACCTCTTAAAACGTAGGGAACGTAAACCTTTTAAATTTAAAAAAAATCAAGTTCCTAAAAGTGTCCTTAAATTAAAAAATCTTTTTTAAGAAGCTCATTTTATCTTGAAAAGTAAGGAAAACTAATTCCTGTCTTATGTAGTTATATAATATATATAATTTACTAGAATGTGCAAACCGACACGTATTGCACGTAAAAAGTGATTTCCATCAGGACGTCTCTGGCGACGTCAATGAAAGCCGCACAGCTGCCAATCTTCAAATGCCTGTCCCTCTCTGACACTCGGCAATCTATATGCAGATTTACACTCGATCAATTGCGACACTATTAACTCTCTAACGCTTCTCACTTATTTCAATGGACCACCGCTTAGAATTGCATTCCGGAGTGGAATAATTTACTTTAGTGCAATCACTTAATTGATCACTTTTTGAATTAATTTTATTGTTATTAGTTAGTATTATATTACGCAATGATTTAATAATTTACAAAAAGAACATATAAGTTGTAAAAACCGTAAAATGATTTCTATGTATGATACTCGGTAAGAAAATATAACTAAAGTAGTGACACTTGGTAAAGAGAAAGAGAATAGAATAGGTTGGAAATATAGCATCGTTTTAACTTTATGCGAAATTAAAAGAAAGAATTCTTACTATGATATATTAATACTGCTAAAAAGAAAATTGTTTTATTTAGCATAAGAATATTTCATAATTATCTATATCAAACATATAAATAATGAAACTCTACGTTAATTTACTGTAGGGAATTAATCAGTTTTGAAAGGAAAGAGTTTTGGGCGCAAATATAAAACCATAGTATATCATTTTCATGATTTTAAATTAACGTAAATGTTTTCCTACAAATACAAATAAAATGTAATGCTACCTTGATATAATTGAACTAAGAATGCATTTAAGCGAAATAATAGTATATTTATACATATATACAGCACCAAGTTTCTTCCGGCCGAGACCGAGAAAGCATGTTACTCTTTTCTAGTGCTACTTTGTTATCATTTAATTCTGTATCACTCAACATAAGCTTCCACTTTATTCGAAAGTACATATATATACTGGAAAAAGTTTAACTTAAGTTATTTATTTTGAAACATTTAAACGAAAAATAAATAATTAATATAATTGTTATTGATACCGTTAATCTGTCATTTAGGGTCGTCGTGGTACATGGGCACGAGCATGCGTTAACTCAACGGTTGTGGGTTCGATTCCAACTCGAGAAAATTAATTATTTTTATATTTTCACTCTGGATACAAGGCAAAGCGTCTCAATGAACTCCGCTGTTCACAATGCAATGCCTCTACAATTCGGAGTAGAATTTCGAAAATGGGTAACGGAGTGTCTTAATACTAGGTTCTCTCTTTCAACCCTGCATTAATGTGAAGAAAAAATCAATATAATTCTTCATTTCACCGAAATGTTACTTATCACTCAGAGTTTTCTCAACTAAAGCCCACAAACATCGCGAAACATAGTGCTAACTACCCAACTTTGGCATCTGATAATGCTATATATTTTATCTTTGATATAAAAACCTTTGCTTAAATAATAATGTATTTTCAATTACAATATATAAAAATGTTTACTTTACTTCATCACTGTAAACGAGTTAACGTAAATTATTCCTCGGGTAACATTTAACTTATTTAAACAGTATTCCATCAGTGTAAATATTCGTTCAATTGTAAGTTCTATAGAACTTTAATGGATCTCGTTTTGTTATTATGAATTTTCATTTCATAAAATTGTGAAAATATAATAATCTTTGAGAACTCACGTATATATATTTTTTTATTTTAGTCTTAGACAGTAAATGATATAGAAAAGTTACAGTTTTTGATAAAACATTATTACTATGTTTGTTTTTTTTGTTTGTTTTAATTACTCATAAAATCTACTTTATTTACATAAGTAAATAATTTTTCGATTGATAAAAGTGTTTAATTGCTTACTGTGCGAGTATATTATAGCAATAACTTATGAATGGTATAGAGTCTAAATATTATTACAAAAAAATATTATAAAACTTAATACTAAATTTAAAAACGTATAAAAATTTGAACGAAGCAGGATTTGAACCCGCGCCTCTTGAAAACCGTCCAAGCGCTCTGACCAACTAAGCCATTCATTCTTTAAAAATAGTGAAAATGTTATAAAACTTATTTTACTAACTTATCTGAAAATATCTATAGTTAATACTTTATATTGCGATTGGACCATATTTAGAATTTATAAAAAATCATAAAAAAAATATATTACGAAGTTACATAATTATTTGTAACTGAAAGTAAATTTTCCTTCAATACTTTGTTAGTTAGGAAAGTTGGAGTTAGTCCCCGAAGTAACTTCGCCTAAGCTTTGTTTGAGCGGACTGAGGCAAGTGAAATATTGGCTTTATGGGCAATTAAGTTTTGATAAAGGAAGTTGTTGATTACTCAGAGGCTGATCGTGGGGCGAAGAACAAGAGATTTGCATTTTTGTTTGTTCTCGTGTCTTTAAGATACTTCTATATAGAGATAGAACTTATACAAATGTATACATTTAAAATTAATTTTATTTCACATGTAAGATTAATGTACTTTCTTAATTTTTTTAAATATAATTTTACTTAAAGATTTACATTAGAATTTTTTTTATGTTGTTTTTTTTCATCGGACAATAGACAACAGAATGTCTCAATATTTACGAGTAGTTCAAGGCCGTCGTGGATCAAGAGCAAAAGCGTGCGTCCACTCGGGGTAATGAAATATTTAATATATACATTTCCTCGCTCTAATATTGAGGTGAAACGCGGCGTAATTTTGCTACTCAATACACTATGCCGGGGTATTCAGGGACAAGTGGGGAACGTAAGTGTCTTAAAGGGAACAGAGTTCTTAGCACTAAGTTCTCTGCTTACCCTGCTATGTCCGGAAAAGAGCGTGAGGCTAAAGTAAAAATAAATACCTTTATGCTGTATCATCCATATAGCAACAAAAAAAAGTGTTGACAGTTTTTGCGATATTGCATTTTAAATGGCGGATCATAACGCCATGTTTTGTCGTATTATCAGAGCAAGGGAGGGCAATTATTATTAGAAAGTAAATTAAAAATCATTACCCCGAGTCAGAATTGAACCCACAACCAC
Source organism: Eueides tales michaeli (assembly GCA_018249855.1). Taxonomy (NCBI): domain Eukaryota; kingdom Metazoa; phylum Arthropoda; class Insecta; order Lepidoptera; family Nymphalidae; genus Eueides; species Eueides tales. Next base: position 15,277 of record DWMZ01001448.1, read on the forward strand.
ACAGTCATACGCACTGCCAGCATAACTTACATATCTAAACCAATTTTCTTATATATAATTAATTTGATATATATTTTATTACTTGCAGATGTTTCCGTTGTAGTCGTAACTTTTATGACCACATTTATGTTTATTCTCATCATGTTCATCTCGATGTTTGGTGAATTAATATATATTTATTATATATATTCAAAATAAGAGGCCTGTCGTGACGTGACACGCGTTTGTTGGTTGGATCTCTCTTTGTTTTGGTAAAGCGCGGCGTTGAGATCCGTCACTCAACATGCAATGCCTCTAGTGCGGTGGAATGTGGGGAACGGAACGGAGTGTCTTAACACTAGATTCTTTGGATCCCTCTGCCTACTCTGCTATGTGCGGGATGTAGCTTGAAGCTGAAAAAAAGAAGTAGAAAAATAATAAATAGTTATATCCTGTTACTCATATAATACAATACTACTTATAGAATAATAATTATAGAATAATAATTATAGAATACAATACTACTTTGATGGCTTAGATAATATAGTGAAATACCGTTTTTCTTCGTTCTTAAAGGAATTTCGAGAAATTCCTTCTCAGAACTCGTCTACAACGTTCATGGAATCTACAGCTAATTTTCAGTTACGTCTTGAATGCCTTTGATTTTGTAGAATTTAAATACTGGTTACAAATAGTGATTAAGTCGCTTACCAATGTACATAATTTTCTTCAGTTAATCTGTAAATACTGTAGATGCGTAAAGCTAAAAAACATACTTCTATACCTAGTCTTGATGGTCTCATAAAACTATGTGAAGCTGACATAGCTTTGATTCTTATATACTCTTTTATATTTTTTTGTCTCAACACGCAATGCCTCAATATTCGGCGGAAAGTAGGGAACTGAACGGAGTGTCTTAACACTAGGTTCCCAAGTTCCCTCTGCCTATCTTGGTATGTGCTCTATACAGCGTGTAGCCAAAAAAAATATCTTTTTTTTAAGTAAGCTAATAGCAAAAACACGTGAAGTATTTTTTTTCGGATGAAGATAGAAAAAAAATTACGCAATCACGGAAATCAAAGATATATATATATATATATATATATATATATATATATATATATATATATATATATATATATATATATATATATATATATATATATATATATATATATATATATATATATATATATATATATATA
>DWMZ01001449.1:0-16458 GCA_018249855.1 Eueides tales michaeli
TATATATATATATATATATATATATATATATATATATATATATATATATATATATATATATATATATATATATATATATATATATATATATATATATATATATATATATATATATATATATTCCCACGTATAGATAGTACCCTCAACCTTATCACTCACAGACACCTTCCTACTACTGCGCCATGTCGACCTTCATATAATTAAAAGTAAATTATTCAATTTAAAAGCATAATATACGCCAAGCTATATATTTGTCTTCAAGAGAAAAAAACAAAAAATCCAGATAAATGTAACTATCATACGGTTTCATCTATCACCTTTAAACTCTATCATTATAGCAGTCCCACTTGATGGACATTTCGAATTAATAAAAAAAATTATGTGGTTCAATTAAGCTTTTAGTTTTTTATTATCATGAAACGTAATTTCTTAATTTTTATTACATAGCTATTCGTCGGTCTAATAAATACTTGTTAAAATAGTGATAAATTATTGTACTTAGTTAATGAAATTGACTCCACTGTGGCTTATTTCCGTTGTTCTGAACTTGACTGAAAAAAAATTGTGAATTTATTTGATTTTTGCATGTTCGTACATATCATCGTTTTGCTGTAAATCAAATTCAGTGTAGAGTTCCACCACTCAATAAGTAAATCCGAAATACTTGGGCAGAAATGGGAACGCAGAATGTTAATTTCGCTAGGTTCACTAGGTTCCTACTGTCTGACCTACTATGTATAGGATACTGGGTGAATCTAGTTCTATTAAATACCTATTATATAGAAAACGATTATAAAAAAGTTATAAGTGAACTAAAATAAATAATTAAAAAAGTAATTAAGCACACAACGAACATGAATTTGTAATTGACGTTGTTCTTAAATTACTTATTGGTTAAAACGGTCAAAAACACATAACTCGGTAAGAGTTGCTAACCACAAAATGCCATTTAAAATGAGGTCTTTAGGATTGCACAATTTGATAGGGAGAGGAAATTTAATGTCAAAACTAGTGATGTGATTAATAGTTACCAAAGTATATTCACGTTTATATTTTTCTTATATTGATATTTAATGTCAAAAACCGTGGTTACGGATACCGATCGTAACTTTCTATCTCAATCGATATTGAGGAGCGTGACCTAGACCAAGACAAATAAGTGATGGCAGTTAACAGTAAAAAAGTATAGTTAAAATTTAAAGACTAGTTAAAGGTTAATTTCAGTCATATTGCTCGCGCATTCTTAGTATCACAAATAGTCACAAAATGAGAACTTCAGAAATACTTTATGATCGTCATCGTAATAGAGTAAGCCAAAGTATTCTTTTTTAAGTATAATAAGTATTTATATTGTTTTAAGCTTCGATTGTTGTTACTATCTTAATTAAAATAATCATTTATTTAACCGATAATTAAATAATATTTTAAGGGAATACCCATTTTAAAAACATATCAAAAGTTTCAGTTATATTTAAATATTTCATTATTTTGTTTAAGATTATAAAAAAAAAATTGATAGATATTATCATAAAATTATTTGATTTAGTGATGTACTATAAATGTCGACAATTAGACTGGACATTTTAATAAAGCGTTGATTAAAATTATACTTACACGGTAGCAGGCCCTACATGCCTACGAGTTATTCAGATAGTATTTATTTTAAATTAACAAAGTAAAAGTTCCTTTAGAAATCAGCCAAAAACATAGTCCTTCTGATATCAGCGGCTACAATAATAATCATTTTTTTATCAATTATTCTTGCAAAGTTCACATTTGATTTTACATATATATAAATTGTCATGTTTTATCACTTTACAAATAGATGTTTTACTATTGCGCATAGTCTATGATTGGAATCTGGGTGAGATTGGAAAGGAAATTGAATTATAGACAAGATTTTCAGAGCAGTAAAACGAAAATATATCTAATTCAGAAGACTCATAAAACAGACCAATTGAAATAAAACTGGTCCACAATAAAACAAAATACGGTAAAAGCTTTGAATTAATTTATCGTTAAGATTTAAATGTTAATGTTTGTGTAAATCGTTAGTAAGGAGGAATCATCTGCGTATTCAAAGTAAGCTGAGGTCGTAATTCAGTCCGTTGACTATTATGAGCTTAATTTTAAGGATATAAATATTACATAATAGTAAATAAATGACTGGCCCTCGAGGTAATGAAATACGTAATATTTTCGATTTAAATATTTAATATTAAATATTTAATTGAGGCCTGTTGTGGCGCAGCGGTACAAGCGTGTGACTGTAAGCGACAGGTTGTGGGTTCGATCCCCACTCGAGGAAATGAAATATTTAATATTTTCAATTAAAATTTTTAATGTTTCATTTCTTCGCTCTGGCAATAAGGCAAAAGCGCGGCGTAGAGTTCCGCCACTCAATACGCAATGCCTCAAGTTCGGCGGAAAGTGGGGTACGTGAACGGAGCGGAACGGAGTGTCTTAACACTAGGTTCTCAAGTTCCCTCTGCCTACCCTGCCAAGTGCGGGATACAGCGTGAAGCTATGTAAATATTTAATATTTTCATTTCTTCGTCACGGGCTTCCACAAGGCAAAGCGCGGGCTCAAATAGCCATATCTCAAATTCGGTGGAAAGTGGGGAACTGAACGGTGTATCTTAACAGTAGGTTCCCAAGTTCCCTCTGCCTACCCTGCCACGTGCGGGATACAGCGTGATTTTTGGAAAATAGGTTAAAAGTTGGGAAGGAAGTGTCGTTTTCACTCTGTCGACTATGCTTACATGCTGTGTTAGTGTGAACTTAAGGAAACATATCGTGTGTAGAAGAGTGACAAATTTCAATACAGAGACTTACATAAAAAAATATTAATTCTAAGCCCCTTTTTTCAACGCTTTAAAAATATTTTTACAACAACATATTTTAACGCAATTTCAAAGATCATTCTTGTAAGCAAAGTAGCAATTGACCATCGGTACCTTATTAGAATACACTTCCACCATTACCATTACCATTACCAATATAATTATATTTGTTTAAGCACCAATTGACATCACAACATAGAAAATGGCGTTCCTATCTTATTCGCGTGAAATTTGGGTTTAGCTTCACAGCCTACATATGTAATATCTATTTTGTTACCAAACCAAGGAAGTATGATTCATGTTTAGAAAACATATCAAAATTTAATAGTATCTTTGATTTTCACGATTGTTACACATTTTAAATGAAAGAATTTTAAACGACTTAGTCGCGTATATTGAGTTTTAAACATAGTAGTGTAGTGTAGTAGTCCGTGGTCACGGATCGTCAGTCTACCCGTGACCACGGTCTACTGTAAAGTGTTCGTCGGATTTCCAAAAATGCTTAAAACTCAATGTACGCGATTAATTTGTTTAAAATTCTTTCATTTAAAATATCAAAATTTAAACGAAGCAAGATTATATGTATAAGTTATATATAGTATGACCACTAAGTCATATGTTTTGTAAAGAAGTATTTTTCTCACGTGTGTTAAAATAAAAAAAAAACACTTGTAAAATTTAGAAGTTATTGAAAATAATATATTCTCCTTAGTTGGAAGCTCGCATTTATAGTCAAACACATGGGCTATGACGATCCCAAATGTACAAGTATAAATTATATTATATAAATTCATTTTCAAGGGATTTGTAGATTGTTTGCGTTGATTTTGTTTTACGTTGTATTCCGCACATGGCAGGTTAGGCAGAGAGAACTTGGAAACCTAGTGTATAAGCACTCTGTTCTGTTCTCCACTTTCTGCTGAATTTGAGGCATTGTGTTGAGTGGCGGAACTCAGCTCCGCGCTTTGCCTTTAAAATAAATAAATAATAATACATAAAAAAATATTGAATGTTTTTTTTGAAAATATTCAATATTGCTTTCTTCGACAATAAAAGTAATACCTCGCTTAACTTCTCCACAATTAGCGTAAAAAGTGTAGATATTCTCAATCCTAGTACATAAATGGGAAAATAATTATAAATACGTTTTTACTAATTTTAAAGTGTTAATCCACACTTAGGAAAGAAAAAAATACTTTTTCAAAAAACGTATAAAAATTTGAACGTAGCGGTATTTGAACTCGCGCCTATTGGTTGGTTTCAAAGAGGTGCAGGTTAAAAATTGTGCTTTTTAAAAGTTTCAAGTTTCGATAAATGGTGCTTTTCGGTTACCGGTGCTATTACCACATATGAAAATTAAAAATGCTATACAAAAATTTAGGCAAGCTTAGGTAGTTTCATATTTTTTTCGCACCTCTAGCAGATAAGGAAAGGGAATCTGAGAATTAAAACACTCCATTTTTCCGTTTGCCGCCAAAAAATTGTGTTTAGTGCTGCGTAATTTAACGACGAGCTTCGTCTATCACAGGGTGATAATCATAATAATAAAAATATGTATTGAAATTAAATAAAAAAGAGTGTCTTAACTCAAGTTTGCTCCGCCTACCCTGTCAGGTGCGGGATACAGCGTGAAGCTGAAAAAAGAAAACCGTCGCTCAGCACGCAATGCCTCAAATTCTGTGAAAAGTGGGGAACGGAACGGAGTGTAGAGTATACTAGGTTCTCAAGTTGTGTGGGGTACAGTGTGAATCTGAAAACAAAAGAAAACTAAAATAAATTTTACAATACAAAACTATAAAATATATATTTTAAAAAGACGTTTATTGTCGATGTCTTGCGTGAAAATTTACACTTTGAATCCAGTGTCCCGTCACAATTGAAAGGGGAAGGACGTATCACATCTCGCGCCTCACAAAGATCGCGTTTTAATATTTATATATGAAAATAAAAAATAACTTAGTTTTTTTTTTCTTTGACATTTATTTTTATAAATTGTGCTATAGAATGTGTGTTGTTTGATTAAGTGATAGAGTTTTCAATGCCCGGTAAGTAATTTATTTGTAGTTGTTTACGTTTTAATTAAAGACGATAAATAGACAAAAAATACGATTTTAAATTTACAAAATATATAAAATGAAAAAGAAATACTATAATTGTATAATATTACCATTATACAATTTTTAGTATTAACATACTGTAGATAAAGGTCTAAAAGTATGTTAGTATATAAGTCACTTTTTAATGAAATAAGATTACATTTATTTATAAAATTAGGTCTATTTAGATTTATTTCTAAGTGAAACAATATTTTAATAAAGACATCGTTCTCACTTTTCGTAAAGGAATACCAAAGTTATGGCTTAGAAAATAGTAATTTATCGCCATATATTACATATCAGCTTTTATCAGAAGCTTTACCCGCATATTCAAATATAAATAACAAGAGTTGTGTATAACACATGACACAGTCTAGGTTCCCAAAGTAACTGTTACTAATGGGTTAAAATAAAACAATTAACGTAAATATCGTCTTCTTCGATAAATGAAATATATAATACAAAAAAAAATATATATTTTTCATAAACGAGTAGATTCTGAAATTACTTCGCGTTCAGGTTGCTTATTCCGATTGAAGAAATAGTTATTTTTGTAAAGTATACACAGCAGAGTGAATAGAGGAAATCCGGAAACCTAGTACCTACTAAGACACTCTGTTCCCATTAGGACAATTCTGTTCCCTACTTTCCACCGATTTCTAGAGCTAATACGTGTTGAATGACGGAACTTTAAGCCGCGTTCCACCTCAATACTATTTCTCGGAACGTGAATCAAAGTCACAGCCGTCGCGCTTACTGTCACACTAATGTACAAACGAACTCATCACACCAACCAATTAGATATGAACACATAATCCTTTCATAAGAAACATGTCAGTGAGATAACATATTATATACAATGCATGTACGTGTATATACATATCAAAAGCTTAAAAATAGTGCTCGAAAACCAAACTTTCTTGAATGATAGAAGTTTCTTTAGATAATGAAAGCCAAAGGAAATAAAGCTTGAGTTCATTTTTAAAAGCCAATGAAATTATAAGCCCGGTAAAGTTTGAAAAATGAAAATAATTTTGAATTGCTCTTAATTTTATATCTAGTTCTACTACAATTTATTTTCTCTTGTTATAGAATATTTGTAAATATTAATAAGGAATAAAAATACATTCATATGAAATAAATAAACCTGCTGGTTATATATTTTATAACCTTCAGAGTTATTTTTAAGCCTCCATAAGCAGTAATTACTGCTACACTATACTACTTATGTACGTGTATGTTTTCTGTTAATCTAAAAAAATATTTTTTTAAATTTTGGTCGTAGAAATTAAACATTTTCACTTTGCCGCTTGTGTTAGAAAAAGGGCGGTGTTAAGTTGCGTGGTGTGAAATATTCAACTATATAAGTGTGAAATATTCAACAGTATAAGTTTTGAATTCAGGCGAATCTGCTTGTAGTTACTCTACCGTTTCTTTTTTACCTGCTGTTATTTAAAACTTTAAAAACTAAATTATCTTTATTAAATTTATGTATCCATTTAAAACTAGTTTAAAATGGATACATAAATTTAATAAAGATGAAACTAGTTTAAAACTTTTTTATTTAATTTTGGTCGTAGAAATTAAACATTTTCAGTTTACCGCTTGTGTTAGGTTAGGTTAGCGATGTGCGATAAAACTAGTTTAAAAGATAAAACTAGTCTAACACAAGCGGGAAAGTGAGAATGTTTAATTTCTACGACCAAAATTTCAAAAATATTATTTAGGTTAAAAAATATATAACCAGCAGGTTTGTTTATTTCATATGGATATATTTTTATTCCTTATTAATATTTACAAATATTCTATAACAAGAGAAAATAAATTGTAGTAGATCTAGACATAAAATTAAGCAATTCAAAAATATTTTCATTTTTCAAGCTTTACCGAGCTTATAATTTCATTGGCTTTTAAAAATGAACTCAAGCTTTATTTCTTTTGGCTTTCATTATTTAAAGAAACTTCTATCATTCAAGAAAGTTTGGTTTTCTAGCGCTTCTGTAGTAACTTAATAACATTTCAATCCAAATTTAAATTAACTAAATCTAACATTTTTATGAGAAAATAATAAATGAGTGAAGTGTGCATTTGACTGACCACGATTAGTATTGAGACTGCCGGTTGTTGTACAATTTCATTACATGACTCAGAAATTTACTATTTTGATAAACCGTACTTTCCTACTGTCAAAATTATGTACATACTTGTTAAATCTAACTATTTTATTAAGTAAACTGTACATGCTTCATTGTATTGTATTACTTATATTTAATATCTGATTAGAGGTATGTTGTGGTGCAGAGCCACAAGCGTGCACTGTAAATGTGACAGGTTGAGGGTTTGTTATCCATTCGAGGAAATAAAATATTTAATATTATTAGAAAACGTATATTTTTTTTCATTTTTATTTCCTATATTTTTATGTTTTCGTTGTGGCAAGAAGGCAAAGCGTGAGGTTGATTTCTGCCACTCAACACGTAATGTCTCAATTTCGGCTTTTTGTTACAAACGTAATGTGAAATGTATTTTGAAAGAGGCCTATAAGAAAACTAAAATTTCTCTTCGGCACTTCTCAGTAGAAACGTTTCCCAACTTATGTTGCTTCTCTATGGAATTAATAATATATTATGTTAATTAATTAATCGTAGTGCAGGAACAGAAACTATGGGGTAGACTGTGGCTTTGATTTCCACTCGAGGAATTAATATTGACAGTTCCCCGCTCTGGTAACGAGTCATTGTGAAGCACTAGAATTTGGCAGGTAGTGGGTAACGGAAGTGACTTAATGGGAACGTGGTGTCTTAGCACTAGGTACTCTATCCCTATCCTGTTATGTAAAGGATACAACATGAAGTTGAAAACAATGAATGTGTATTATAAGTGTTGATATATCTTTATTAAAAATATAAGGTCTTTTCTTAATTATATTCCCTATGTATGTACCAAAGAGTTAAGATGTATGAAAGAAATATATTGTTCGTAGTCTACAATATAATTATACAAGCGTTTTTCGAATATATTTAGAGAGAGTATAATTCCGACAGTTTAAATATACCATCTGTTCCTTACTTAGTTTTATATAGTGGCTACAAAAATAAACAAATTGAAGTATTTATGATACGAAAAACGGTCTGTTACATTTGATACAACATCCAAATATCGTTAATTTTTACAATCTTTACAGTTTAAAGTGTTACTATATCTTGTAGATACTTAAGATATAAAAAATATATCTTAAAAACAATACTGTAAATAGAATTTCCTCTGAGAAGACAAAGCACAGCGTTAAGTTCCGTTTAACACTGAGGAAACTGAGGGATGAAATGTTATGACACTATTATTCTTGCTTGCGTTGCTCTGCAGTAAAAACCGCCAAGTTAGGGACATGAGTTTTTTTTATTATTAATATATTTTATTAATACTTTTACCTTCACGCTGTATCACGCAGGCAGCATTGGCAGAAAGTACCAGGCAACACAGGGTAAAGACCCACTATCCGTCGAATTGAGGCATTGCGTGTTGGGTGGTCCAACGCTTACTCAGTGGTCACGAAATGAGAAAAATTTAAATGTTCATTATCCAAATTCCTTTGATGGGAATTGAACCCACAACCCATTGCGTTTACAGTTAGTCGCATATTGGTAGCCCTGCGCTGCGATAGCCTCTTTTTTATTTTTTCTATTATATCTTTATGATTTTTCTTTTTAACACCAGAATTCTAGGATTGTTCATCATAAATCAGTAAACCAAATGTATAATCTATCTTCTTACAAATCAGTATACAAACAATATATAAGAAAAGTTCCATATTAAAAGTATCGAGGAAAATACTTTCGGTTTCGTTCGTCTAATATTCGGGAGCGGTGCTTGAACTGAGTGAAGTAGGTTACTCTTACTGTTTGATGTGTTAAAGATAGATTTGGGGTTTCCTTACGAAAATATATTATGAACCGGCTTTGTTATTAAGTATTTCATTTGCATACGAAAAGTTGAGCAACTGTAACACAAAATAAAATGAACTTATATAATAAGTTCATTTTATTTTGTGTTTCTTCTACTAAATAACCGTAAAGAGGCCAGAATTTACTTAAGATTTCCTGCATTCACTGTGAAAGTACTGGGTCTACGATATTATAAGATGAGGACCCAGTTGCAGTTTAAGGACCTCCGGTTCACCGTTCACCTCGGTAGTTTTAGGTTTTCTCTCAGCTTATGTTCCATTATTTACTTCACAATCACCTATTCCACTCTTTGACATTTTTAAATGCGATATAAAAACCTTTGTATTCAGGGATATAATACTTCACGCAGCATTTTTTAAAAAATAATTATTTAATGTTGACTGGCGGTTTATAGACTAGTGATTTGAATATGATTTAAATGTAAATATTCTTCTAAGTAAAGATTGAATCCTCATGGAGGTCACCCTCTGCGTGTATAGTCCAAACATTTTCCAATTGCATCGTAATGACGTCAATTTGTTTTTCGTGCTCAGTTTTTTTCTCTTAATTAAAAATACATGTTTTTCATAAAAAATGTAACTAATAACTTCAATGTGAGCTTGACTTCACTTCGTAATTTTAATTGCACCATGACGACGCCTCTCTCTAAATAATAAAATTGTTTGATTTTTTACCAGAATTTATGAAGTATTGTTTGTAGATGTCGGCTTATGAGTTTGTCTCAAAATTACGTTGAAGTGTTATAGTAAAATTTATATCAAATATCCAGTTTACTGTCATTTAGAAAAAAACGTTCAATCTTTACAATCAACTCAACGTAATAAAAAAAATACTTGAGAAGTGTTTGCTGCATTTTACCATAAAAGTTCCAAAAACTTCTGCCCAAATATAATATAAATTTGTATTTGAAGTTAATTTCATACACTTTTGAGACACAAGCGTATGTTTGTAAACGAGACAGGCTGTGGGGTTGATGCCATTCGAAGAAATAAAATATATCATATTTTCAAATTAAATATTTAATATTTTATTATTTTCGTTTTGGTAGCAAGATAATGCACGGTAATCTTAACATTAGGTTCCCAAGTTCAAGCAATTTGACTAAATTTATTTGTTTGTCAACTTTATTCGCCGTATAATCAAAACTACAAAGACTTTTCTGTAGACCTACGGTTACATTGGTAAAAACATGTAAGCAGAGAGAACGAGCAGTATAGGAAAATATTTTAAAAACAATAGTTTATATTTATATAACAAATAAAAATGTGACTGAACTGAAACTTATAACTGTAGTTCACTTAAAACATTTCATTTTCTCCCTCTGGTAAAGAGGCAAAGCGCGACGTTGATGTCCACTATTTCAAGACATCCAGATTTAGATGGAAAATGTCTTGATGGAAACGGAGGGCTAACAATAGGTTTCTATATTGCTACTGCCTACCCGGATTTGTGCGAAATACCCCGAGAAATTAAGAAAATATTAGAAAGATAATTATTACATAACATGGACATAAGGATAAAAATCATTTCCTCACTGAGCAAAAAATCTAATTATTCACTGACCAACTTATTCTTCATTTTAGAAACATTGCTTGTTGTAACATATCTAGTAAATTTATTATAATTACTATTATATACATTTATATTTTATAAAGTAACTTATTTATATAGGGTTACCGAAGATAAAATTCGAAAACATTAGAGAAAACAGAATGCGGACCTAACCGCATTGTTAGTCCATTGGATTCTGTATCTCTATGGAGCATGGTAACTACGAAGATGGGTAAAAATATATATATTTTTCATATTGAAATTTTTATAATTGATTATTTTTATATTTAATTATTAATATTAAAAAATAAATATCTATATATAAAACATTGTAAATATAAAAACATAAAAGAAACCTCTATTAAATAGAAAATAAGCTGTATATATTCACATCTATCTCTCCTATACCAAATACCCCGAGGCGACGCTATAAATAAACCTACGCCGCTCATCCGTCTCCTTTTATGTATATTAGTATGATGAATATTTTTTGGAATAAAACAAGTAAATATCTTAGTATTGAAAATGATTATGGTTTACAGTAATGTTTCTTCTTAAATCAGATCGCATTTAGAGCTTACAGGAGGGAAAAATAAAACAAAGAAGTTCACATATTAATTTCTAAGCCATTGTTGATTAGAAATAACAAGAATGTACATCAATTCTTTTTATCCACAACTTAGTTATGCTAAAAATCTTTACTTTAAGTCCTAATTAATTGACTTTTCTTAAATCAATAACCACGGCAAGCAAATAATTCTAACGTAAAGTATCTCATAAACGTAGAGTTTAGAAATATTTTTCTAAACCTCTATGATTATTTGTAGATATTAGCGACAAACTAACAAATAAATAAACTAAAGTACTTGACTTTGGTAGCATTTAATGACTATAGATATATTAAAACTGTATGGCACATATATAAAAGCTTTCACCAGTTATTAACGAAGTCATCGTCAGCTGTCACATGTCACGCTTAACAACGTGGAAGCCACTGAAGCGTGACACGTGAATGTCCGTCAACGCAATGGTGACAACACTACGTTTGATTATTGACGTTTCTGGCAGATGCAAAAAATATTTTGATTATATTCAATTGTTTTTCAGCTTCACGGTGTATCCCGCACATGGTAAGGTAGGCAGAGGAAGCGTGAGTCCTAGTCTTAAGATACACTATCACGGTCCGCACTTTCCGCCAAATTTGAGGCATTGTGTGTTGATGTAACGTTACTAAGTTGAATGCTTAGTGAAATAATTCGTTTCAATACAAACATCCGTTTGCAAATTCACATAAGCTCATTTTTAATTCCGGAAATCACGCTTGATCGGTATTTTCACGGTATACGCCACATATGACAAAAACTTTTATCTGAAATATTTGATTTTTTCCAAAAAAATCCAATTAAGACCCTAAATGATTTTAATTGCAATTTATTCAGTGCAATAACAGCATAGATAACAATAATTTTAATAATAGCAAACATTTTTAATCTTAAATACCTTTCAATAAGTATTCCCATAGTTCAACCGGGCGAAGCCGCGCGGAGACCGCTAGTCTGATATATAAGAATTAGCATATCATAAATGAAACATATCATAAATATATTTACGCTAAATAAATTGATATTATAAGCTTTCATGTAAACAATTTCATACGATTAATTAACTGAAGCCTTTGAACCAGTTGAGATGAATGAGAGAAATTATAGTCGTTCTACTAATTATACAAAACCTCTTGACTTATATTTATGTGCTGTTTGATTTAGTATATGTATTTATTCAAAAAATATTCTAAATGTATTATAAAGAATGCTTTTTATAAAGAATATAATAAAGAGGCCTGTGGTGGTGCAGGGGCACAAGCGTGTGACTGTAAACGAAACAGGTTGTGGGCTGGGTCCCTACTCGAGGAAAGAAATATCTTCATTTCTTTGATCTGTACCTGTTGCAGCTTCACGCTGTTTCCCGCACATGGCAGCAGCAGAGGGAACTTGAATTAAGAACCAAATATAAAGACACTTGACACTAGACACCGCCTGCACAAAAAATACACTCAACAAGCAATGCTTGAGTCATTGCGTATGGAGTGCTGGAACTCAACGCCGTCATATGACTTCTCACCAGAGCGTAGGAATAAAAATATCGCTAATAATCGCTATAAATCACAATCTGTCGCGTTTACAGTCAGTCATACGTTTGTACTCTGCACTAGGCCTAATACGTACTTATTAAGAGTATAAAAATATATGGAGTACTAACATTATATACTGCACACCTGCAGGAATACTTATTTTATACTGATTGTAAGCAACGTGGTGGTTCAGTTGTAAAATAAAAATATCTGAGTGCACTTAGGATGATTGAAGATCCATGCTTAAAATAAAGCTTAAATCTAAAATGCAGCGTTGAGTTCCGACATACTAAGGAATGTCTTAATCATTCACAAATCTCAAGCGACAACAAAGATTAGTATACCAAGACATATCAATATACAAATTTGTTCTGCACAGGCATATAACCAGTAATCTTCTTACAAAACAACCCAACTTATAACATGTCTATATATCGACGCTTGTCATCAGCAGCTCAGTCCGTCATATATAATTAAATAACTTTAGCAACTGTATTAATTAGAATGCGCTGTAAACTTAACTACGCTATTTGGACTTGATGAAATGTTATACACACTAAAGGACCATATGCTTAGTTAGTGTTAAATTTGCATAGTTTAACTTCGTACAACGGTAGGTCGATGATCTTTTGTTTTGTTTATTATTTACTAGCTTTCATGTGCGATTTCGGCCGCGTGTCGGGTTGGTAATAAACAAGATTTATGTATGACACGTATATATGGCATATAGCTCTGACCACTGGAACGTCATTGAATAAATCATATCTTCTGCCTTCCTTGACACGAATTCACATTATAAAAAATCACCGATATTGATCAGAGAAAGAGAGAGATAACATTTGAATAACGAGAAAATTACTAGCTTTTATACGCGACTTCGCCCGAAATTTCGAATGAAAATAACTCATTTCTTTACAAGAAACACACAAGACACATTCTAAGTGCAAAGTAACTGACGCCAGGTGCACGTTAACGTGATTTAATAGACTACCTGTTGGCTTATAGCCTTCCTCAAATGTACTTTCCAAAGTAGATTTTTTTTTATTTTAACCAGTAGCTTGAGCAAAAGAAAATATTTTTTTCAGATTTTTACAATGATAGTATAAATTGTTTTTTTTTGTGTATAGATAGATGTATGTATGGTGATGGTAATATTCTAACTGAACTCTTTTTGTCAGGCATGGAGAATGCAATTTTATTTTATATTTTGTTTTCTCCGTAAAACACATCGGCGACATAATTTTGTTTTCAACTAGCACACACGAAACGTCGTAAGAACTGAACTGAACTGACGTATAATAGATCAATTAAAAAGTAACTAAGTCGTCGTGAGAGGTTATAGGTTTAATATTTTAATTTTGGTTTTAGAATTCTGCTATTCAACTAGCGACGACTGAGTTAAGCGGAAAATAGGAATAGCTTCACGCGGTATCACGCACATGGCAGGGTAGGCAGAGGAAATTTGGGAGGCTAATATTAAGAAATCCCGTTCCGTTTCCCACCCACAAGAAAATTCCCTGGTGTTGAGTGGCGGATTTAAACCCCGTGCGCGATTCATTCCAAATATTTTATTTTTGATGTTTTCAAAGTAGTGTTCCAAAAATAATATCCACAGATATTTATTTAAGCTATTAGTATAAAGGGAACTAGCAACTAGTGAATTCAGAAATTGATGAAGACGTTTCTTTGGTCCAAGATATTTTCAATTTAAGTTCATTTTTACTGCTGTGAGAGTAGTAAAATTTACTACTATTTAATAATAGAATGTTTTAAACAGTCTGATACTAAACATTTTTAACATATTGAAAATGTTATTTCACACTTAGGAAATAAAAATACTTATTTCAAAAGCGTATAAAATAAGTAGAGGCCTATCGTGGCGCAGCGGCACAAGCGTGTGGCTGTAACCGACGGGTTCTGGATTCGATTCCCAGTCGAGGAAATGAAATATTTAATATTTTCAATTAAAATTTATAATGTTTCATTTCTTCGCTCTGATAATAAGGCAAAGCGCGGCGTTGAGTTCCGCCACTCAACATGCAATGACTCAAATTAGACGGAAAGTGGGGAACGGAAGTGGAACGGAGTGTCTAACACAAAGTATAAAAATAAAATGATTAACGAAGCGGCGTAATATTTAATAACCATTTATGTCATCATCTATATATTCAACATTTACGTATAATTTATTATTCATTATCACTCAGTGAACTGAAAAAGGTAAGACTCAAATTAAAAAGCAAAGTAAAAGTCTTAAGTAAGATGCTCTTAATGGGATTGTCTAATATTTCAAATATATTTTTCATCATTCGATTTAAAAGAAAAAAATGTTTATACTAAGTAAGATATGATCATAGTATAAAATTGAAATTCGACGATAATGTTTTATATACATATTTAAAATTAAAGATAGTTTAATTTTTAGTGCAAATGAGAATTGTACCGTATACGTCTTAGTAATTGGCCACGAAGAAAGAACGAAAGTACTTTTTTTTCCTTTCATTCACTTTTGGTTGGAAGCGCTTGAAATACTTGATATTTCTGATGTGAAGTGTGGCATTGAGTTTTGCTAATCATTACTTAATGCCTCATGAATTCTGCTGAAAGGGGTGTTAGGAGTGCTAATAAGGAACAGAGTGTCTTGTCACCAAAACCAGACATAGCGTAAAGCTGAAAAAAATCTTGAAATCCCGTTTAAATTGTATGGTTAGTTGCGGAACTCAATGCAGTGCTCTTAATAATCGATACGCGGAAAATAAAATATTTCAATTTCCCATGATAAAATTGAACCTATATCCATCGCGTAGATAGTAAGAGTAGTACTAAGTCACGATGGCCTACTTGTATTTATGTTTGAAACACGCAGAGGGAAAAATACAAGCGTTCTCCTTATTGAATGTCTAAGCAATATAGTATATTCATAGAATTATTTAAGGACCAAAGGTAGCTTTCGCTAAGAGAAAGTATATGAAAATTCATAGATATAGGAGGGAGGAGCTCAAGGGAGGAGCTCAAGCAACTGCTGCAAATAAACGCGACTGTTGTGGGTTCGATACTCGGAAAAAATATATATTTTCTCGTTCTTGTAACGAGGCAACGTCTCGAGTGCCTTATCATAAGGTTTCCAGGCTCCCTTGGCCTACCTTGCCATGTGCGGGATGCACGGTGAAACTAATAAAAAAATAAAATGTTTAGAAAAAACTATTAGAGCTTGTGTTGGCACTGGGGCACAATAGTGTGACTGTAAACGCGACAGGTTGCAGGCTCAATTCCCACTCGATGAAGAGAAATTTTTAATATTTTCAAATTAAATACTTAATATTTTCATTTTAATCGCTCTGGGAAGCTTATATCCATTATTCAATACGCAATGCCTTAAATTAGATGAAAAGTGTGTAATAGAACAGTGTATTAACATTAAGTTCCCAAATACCCTGCATATCCTGTAGGTGTGGGATACAGCCTGAAGCTAAAAACTATTACTAACTTGAGGCCTGTCGTGGCGCAGCGGCACAAGCGTGTGACTGTAACCGACAGGTAGTGGGTTCGATATCCACTCGAGGAAATTAAATATTTAATATTTTCAATTGAAATATTTAATGTTCCATTTCTTTGCTCTGGTATTAAGGCAAAGCGTGGTGTTGAGTTCCTCCACTCAACACGCAATGCCTCAAATTCGGCGGAAAGTGGGAAAAGGATGTGGAAGGGGGTGTCTTAAGGTTTCCAAGTTCCCTCTGCCTACCCTGCCATGTACAATATATATATATATATATATATATATATATATATATATATATATATATATATATATATATATATATATATATATATATATATATATATATATATATATATATATATATATATATATATAT
>DWMZ01001450.1:0-16453 GCA_018249855.1 Eueides tales michaeli
TATATATATATATATATATATATATATATATATATATATATATATATATATATATATATATATATATATATATATATATATATGTATATATATATATATATATATATATATATATATATATATATATCAGAATCGTCTCAGAAATAGTCATTACGTTTCCTTCGCTCACCTTTTTATAAGTAAGATACAGCACGAAGCTAAACAATTAAAAGGTGAAAAGATCAACTACTAACCTGTAATCCAGCAAATCGCATTAAATAATGAGCTCACTTCATAGTAAATTCAAACAATAATCATGGAAATATTAATTAAAATTCCCATAATTCTATCTCATTAACAACTAAACACTCCTGAAATTTCTATCTATGGTGAATCGGATATGTAATTTTGAGTAATTCTGCAATTAAGCTTTCCCTGCAGCATAATTCACTAAAATAATTTTGTTCATAATGTATTTACAGCATATACTAACTTAAAAGGATAATTTATGTACAAAATCAAATGTTCAGAAGTCAGTCGGGGCACAACCGTGCGACTATAACGCGACAGGTTATAGGTTCGATTCCCAGTCGAGAAAATGAAATATTTAATATTTCTATTTCCTCGCTCTAGTACCTGGTACCAATGCAAAGCGCGGCGTTGAGTTCAGCCACTCGAGATGCAACGAGATTTTCTACTTACGACATAAAGTATATAAAGTAAGCAGTACCTCGCCTACTTTCCTGTATAGGAAACCAGTTATCCGACAGTTCAAATTTTAGTTTTATGAAGCTTATGTCAATAAAAATTTCATTTTTCGTTTCTGTTTTAAAGCACATTTTTTTTAAATGAAGGGCCACGATTGAAAACGAGTGAAACCAATCATGATATTTCAGTTTTTCATTTTTCAGGTAAGTTTTTTCTTTATTTTTAAGCAAACCTTGTGCATCGCTATGACCGCAGAAAAATGAAAGTTTTCTTAGCTACATAGTGTATTTCCACATTGAACATGGTGGGTATATTACATGCCTTATTATATAGTTTTTAATTTTTTCGTTCTTTTGAGGCCTATAATAAATTATGTTATGAGCAATACATAATTATATTATGTATGTATTAAAATACGTGTAATGTATTCATTCTTTTTCAATCTAGTCTATACAAAGCGAAGAGCTAAGCTCCGTCACTCAACACATAGTGTCTCGAAATTTGAGGAACATTTGAAATGTAGTGATTTAACACTAGATTTCTGAGTTCTCTCTGCGTAACCTGCCACTTGAGGAATTCAGCGTGAAGCTGAAACAAAAAAATTGCCAAGCCACCAATTCAGTAGAAAAGTTGATTATGGAGAATCATAACAGAACCGCTCCCTCCCCTGCTATGCGATAATAAGTGTCAAACTAATATTTAAACGTTTTACAATATAACAACGTGAAAAATTGTAGGTAATAATCCTAAGAAGTAAAATATCGTTAATGGCTTAATCATGGTTTTATCTATAGTAATTAGTAGAAATAATGGTAGCATTTAAACACTTGCAATTAAATGCTGAAAATAATATTATCATATTATATAACTAAATATGCACCTTCAAGCCTTTTCACGAGCCTTTTCACGAAGAACTTTTTGCCTTTTATTTGAACGAAGCAGGATTTGAACCCGCGCCTCTTGGAATCCGTCCAAGCGCTCTGACCAACTAAGCCATTCGTTCTCCATTTGAGAAATTTTTATACGTTTCCTTTCATTTTTATTCGTTTTCAATTGTTCCAGAGATGAAGCTGGATATCAGAATTATAGAGAAAAAAAATTACAGTTTTATTATGTTTTGGTATCGTGTAAATAACAATTCGCCCTTAAAAAAACGTTGTTAATTTGAAATCACTTACAGACCCTTCAATTTTATAGACAACATTAAGCTATTAAAACCAATAAAAAATACAATATAAATTCTTACCATTAAGGATCACTCCGAACGACCTTTATTTTTGTAACATCTTGTTTGAATATCAAATTAATATATGTAGAAATTAGAACAGTATCGATTTCATCTAAAATAAAACCTCAAATCTAACGACGACCTCAGTATTCTATGAATAAACATGCAAGAAGTAACGGCTGAACATATTATCAATGAATCTGTCGCGGCACAAGCGTGCCACTGTAAACGCGACGGGTAGTGTGAATTTAATATTTTAATTTTTTAATTTAATTTAATATTTTAAATAAATAAATTTAATATTTTAATTTTGAATTTGAATTTGAATGTCTACGTTCTGGTAACAGGGCAATAAGTGGCGTTGGGTTGCGCCACTAAACACGCAATGATTCAAATTCGACGGGGGGTAGGGAACGGAACGGGGTGTCTTAATATTAGTAGATATAGTGTGAAACTAAAAAAAATATTAATAAGTAGAGCATGGCATTGAATAGGTATTAAGACTTGACTTCACAAACTATTGAATGAGATGATATTATTTTATTTAAATTAAGGCACAAAGTGCGTTGTTGATTCGCCAATGGACCAGCACTGCCTCACGTTCAAGCGGACAGCTGGAAAGAGAGTATATGAGCAGAAGACCTCGGTAAAGCAACTTTACGCTGTATTTCATATAAGCGGGATACAGCTGGAGATTGAAAAATATAAATAAATAAGTAGTGAAATTGCTGTTTTTATTTAATTTCGTGAGATCTGTATATACAAACAGAATCTATTATTTATTTTCCTATTTAAATCTGTCTAAATTAATATTATAAATAAATGGAAAAATCATACAAAAAAAGGACGCAGTGGCTTTGGACAATAATCGTGACAGTCGCAGGTTTTATTCTCATTCAATGAATTTAATTTCAAAGATTTTTTTTTTCATTTACTTGCTTTGGTAACAAGACTCAACAAGTAAGTGAGCCTAATGTTAATACACTGCACAAAATGTCTTAAAACGGGGTTCCCTCCGTCCTATTACATTAATATATAGATAGATATAAAGGAATATATACATTAATAAAAAAATGATTTATCGAATTGAATAGTTCGGTTCTTTGATGGTTAAAATAATGTATAAAGACAATATTACACTCCGGAAAGACTTCATTACTACACATATGCTCTGTATGCTTATATTTATAAGAATCACATTTTTGTATATAAAAAAACCGTCGAAAAGCTGAAATATTAACTTTATCCATTTTCCATACGTTTCAGTGATAAAAAGTAAATATTTATGAAATTTCACATGAAATTCGAATGGAACTCCTTTTACGGGGACCGATCGATAGTTGCCCTGTACTAATAAAGTTTGATAGAATCTACTTTACACGAGACAACTCTATAAAAGTGGTGTAATGAAATTTTGTACAATATAAATTATTATACTACGAGTATATCTACATACATGCATGTGGCGTTGAGTTCCGCTTCTAAACATGCAACGCCTCAAATTTAGCGGAAAGTGGGGAACAGGACGTAGTGTCTTAACACTAGGTTCCCAAGTTCCTATACACTACCGTGTCATGTGTTTAAGTGAGTGAATATCTGTACGTACACAACGGCGCACTAACTTGTGACCGACCATCGAGGGTTCAATTCTCACATGTGGGGGAACGAATTATTTTTCTCTCTACTTAAACTCTATACTGCGGGATAGAGAGATGAAAGTGATAAAAATATTGATTTCTGTTTTTATATCTAAATCTGTCTTATGAGACTTTATACTACACTATAATCAACTTATTTTAAAATAAATAAAAGCTCCATATGTATTTCAAAATATCAATTCAATTTTACCATTTCCGTTTGACGTACGCTGTTTGGAGCAGCAATAGTTTGGAGCAGCAATATCGACATGTGGAAATCTCTACCACACGTGTCTATGCGTATAGTATATGATGCACCAGCCACTGTACAAATATACCTTACGTAGCTTAATGAAAAGTTATGACTTAACCGTTAGAGCGCTTCGATGAAAACCTAAGAGGCACGGGCTCAAATTCCACTACATTCAAATTTTCATGCGTTTTCTATATAAGTAATTTATATATTTCTTTGGAAACGTACACAAGATGATAACATTGATTAAACTTTTTAAAATAAATAAAATTGATAATTTTTTTAAAGAATTTAAAACGTTTTCCAAAAGCTCTTTTAAGCTTTTTTAGTAAAGTGAAATATGTTTTATTATTTGTTTTCTATTGTAAAAATCGAATATGGTTTGTTGTGAACACATGCCGGTGCCTCTTCTCGTTGGTGTTGATTATTGGGTAGTCTAAATATGGTGTTAGTATACTACGTTTTCTTGTTTCTATCGATATAAAAACTTTTGAGGCCATGTGTGATTGTAAACAACACGTTGTGATTTCGATACTCAATCGACGTATTTTAATAGTTTTAGATGGTGCAACTCATGGTTCCAGCTTCATCTGCAAAGACAAGAAATACATGACAATGTTGGGATAAATATTTCCCAGGAACGCTTTCGAACTTACCTTGATGTTATAATCTGGGAGGGGCTTGATACTTTGGCTTTGCGTAGAGACGTCTCCTCACGTGCGTTCTCTACTGTATTTATCGGGTAATGATCAGGAGGCCGGTTTGACTTGGTACCTACCAATTTCTCTAACCGCACAGTATATCCACTTCCACGTGCCACACATCTGTGGAATGACCTACCTGTGACAGTGTATCTTTAACGGACGGCAACGCACATGTAGCTCCTCTGGTTTTACACGGGGACGTAGGCGACGGTGATCACTCACCGTCAGATAGCCCATGGGCTCGTTTGCCTTGTTTTTTCCATAAAAAAAGGCAGACTTTTCCCAATTATACTTCAGTGGCGTCAATACACCCATATATATATATATAGACAGCTCAATCTTTACTTATAACGTAAAGAATGTTGATACTATCAATTTCAAATATCAATAACAAATAAATCAAATCTCGATACAATAATGCGGCAGATTCTCGATAAGAAATATGTATGACGCTTGAACAATTCTATATAAATAAAATTATCGATATTAACTTATAATAAAGCTGTTAACTATCTGCACATAGAAAATACATTAAAAACAACTTTTATTAATGTAATTGGGCCCAGAATGGTATTTTTTTATTTTTATCCGTTTATTTTGTGACCTCATAAACAACTATCCAGATTTCAACATAGTTTTCTCTATTATATTATGCCTTCCCTCTACATTTAGTGTTTATTTTATTTCGATAAGTTTTTAAATGAAAAAAACATTTGAATTTAAAACATTAAGTTCGACAAAATTGCTTCATTTCTTGCATTCAATTCATATTGTCCAGTGAAAATTTTATTAGAACACGAAAGTGGCTAAGATTAATAAATAAAATTGTGTAATTCAAGCGGGCGAAACCGTAAGTGGGTTGCTAGTCTTATAATAATTTTATCAAAAGTATAATCTTGTATACCTTATATATTTTAGATATATATTTATATATCTAGATCAGTTAATTATTACCTGAAAAACATATCAATTATACATTTACGTAAGTATTGGAGGTATAGGTATTACTATATGCCCATATTTTATAAACCAAAATATTACTTTGAATATATTTTTTCACGAATATTCTGTTTCAGTGAGGTCCTATGATTTCAATTAATCCCTCTTTTGTTTTACCAGGGCCCAATGCATAGCCTCATATTTTCTATTTTTTATTTAAAAACTAATCCCTATACCCTAATAACGATATACTTAAATTACATGTATTTTTCTGTGTTTGTCTTATCTTGTCCCCATATTGAGCACGGATTCCCTTTAAATAAACAATAATAATGTATGCTGATATGCTAACAAAAATCTATCTGATTTAATAATCCCACCAAAAACATTTCATGTAAAATGATGCCAAGGCGACCACATAAGGTTTACCCTGTGAAAAAGATGTCAGATCTTATGTGGAGCCAAGATTCTGAATCTACACGGCCTAACTCTCAGTAAAAATGTATAGCTTCGCCGTTTCGCTACCGTTGTGCAGATGATGTAAATATTTATTTTCTCAAGTAAGTGTCGAAACAGCCAAGCCATACATTTTTACTGATATGTAGAATTTGTGAAGTTTGGGTCGGTAGAGTTAGGCCGTGTAGATTCAGAATCTTGGCTCTACATGAGATCTGACATCTTTTTCTCAGAGCAAACCTTATGTGGTCGTCTTAGCATCGTTTTACATGAAATGTTTGTGGTGGGATTTCAGTTCTTTTTGTAAGTTGCTAGGCAGTGTTCTTTTAATGTTCATTTTTTCTTCTTTTTTGAAATGGGATTAGGATGTCTTTCTTGCACAACTGCTGATGTGCAAGAAATACATCCTAACCCTATCAATAAACTTAAATTATTCTTATAATACTCTTTTTGCATACTCTCATTACTTACTTATAGTTACGGATTAAAAAAGTTATAGTTATCAACACCAATCTGGTATTGAATAATTTGATTAATAAGGTATTTTTCTCTGTTGTTTACATATCTAGCACTACAGAAAGTATCTTAACATTTTGAAATCTTATACAAACGTCCACCCCCCATTTTAGGGGATTGGGGGCGAAAGTTATAAGTTTATCAATTTTTTTGTTGGTTGTAAACTAAACTCAGTTTACATACCAAATTTCAGCTTTCTAGCACTTCAGAAAGTAGCCAAACATTTTGATGATCATCAGTTTGTCAGTGACGAAATCGACGTATTTTAGATATCAATAAAATCTAAAGTAATTCTGGTATATCGAACACCAATTATAGAGGGTTCCCTTGCGCTTCGCTTGGTTCGTCTTGGCGGGGCACTACCGTACCCCCAGATGATAAACTAATATTTGCTGAAGACAAAACCGTCAAAAACGGACAGATTTATTAATCTCAATCTCTATCTTCTCTTATACCAAAAAAAATTAAAAGATTTTTTTAACCCTGTGTCCAGAATAAATAAAGACTACATAGTGCCAAGAAACTTGGTTTTCCGCTTTCTCTCGAACTTTAACCTAGAAATTACGGACTTCTGCGCCCCACTTTGTTTCGCCAAAGCATTTAAAATTTATTTTAATTTATTAATTGTCATCTAAGAAGGTCAAATTCAATATTTTGCTAATTATTAACATCAACAAAAACTTATATATTCTATACTACTCAATTCATTTTAAATAAGTAAAGCTGTACGTTTTACCCCATCTTCCTCTTGCTACTTTGGTGCTTGTCAGTTCGACAGACTAAAACTTCTTAATAAATTACAAAGTCCGTACATACCAAAGTTGCTTGCGGGTTTACTAGTATGAGGAAGTTCACCACGTCGTCTTAATACTGTAGAGATATTTAGTTAATGTAAGAGTATTTTTTTTAAATATTTGGCAGTTTCAATCCATGGTTTAACACATTCATATAAAAAACTCCAAAAAGAAATGAAAATATTATTTTAACTATATTTAAAGTGTTATTCCTCCCTTAGGAAAGAAAAATATTAATCTTTAAAATACGGACGGTTTCCAAGATTATTTTGATTTCAAATCTTGTTATGTTCAAATTTTTTATACGTTTTTAAAAACGAGTATGATATTATTATATGATGTTAGATATAAGTTCGTATCTATTTTTATATAGCGATTTTTATTTATTATATTTCTTACTATGTAAGAACTCACTCACCTTATATAATTAATCAAGATGTATATTATATATGAGGCCGCAGCGGCAACAAATTGAATCATTCATATTTTTATTCCTTGCTCTGGTAACAAGGTAAAAGTACGGTGTTGAGTTCTGTTACATAACAAACATGTTTTAAAATCCACTGTGTTTGCAAAGTGGGCAACAGAAGTGCCTTAATAGGGACTATGTTAACCATAGGTTCCCAAGTTCCCTCTGCCTACCCTGCTATATAATAGATGCAGAGTAAAGCCAAAAAAATGTAAAACAAATAACGAGTTCATATCGATTAGTTATATTTTAGAATACTCATGAAATAGACTTGCTAAAGTTTAATCTAGTAGTTTAGTAATAAAGTCATATTACAAAAAGTACATAGAAAATTTTCTTATATATTTAAAAAAAACAATAAGATAAAACACAGTATGATAAGATAGAGTAAGATAAAATAAGCAGTAAAAATAATTAATCGGAACCTGTTTGGAACGGAGTGTCTTAACGCTAGGTTCCCAAGTTTTTCTCTGCCTACCTTGTCACGTGCGGGAGGGATACAGCGATATATACATATATATATATATATATATATATATATATATATATATATATATATATATATATATATATATATATATATATATATATATATATATATATATATATATATGTCTATAAGTTTAAAAATTCGGCAGAAAAAAGGGAAGAGAACGGGATGTCTCATTCCTAGGTTTTCGAGTTCCCTCTGTCTACTCGTCCATGTGCAGGATACAACGTGAAGCTAAAAAAAGGATATTTGTCATGTTTACATATCCCTAGAAAACATACTATAGAAAGATTAGTTATGCTTGATAAAAGTTGAAATCAATTAAAGCAGATTTGTATCTGTATTGCCGATACTATAACTTAAGATAGTAGCTAAATGTGCATCTGAGCCACAATAGCCTACTTATCTTAGTTATATTTTTTTAAATACTTAATAATAATAATTAAAGTTTTTATAAATACTTAAGTTAAAATTTTAAAAAAAGTAATATTTATTTGTAAAGGAGAAATAAAACTCACATATTTTTATGATACAATTATATTCAATTAATAAATTATAAGCTTAAATATATTACATTAAATTAATTAATTAATACTACATGTGAAACATTTTATTCAATTTTAAATAACATTTTTAAAATAATCTAAGATCGAAGCCACAATCTGCGTCTTAGAAAAAAGTCACTCCAATATTCACACTAAGAGAATTATTTAAAAAATAGTTTATAAGAAAGTACGGTATTAATTTTGAAATAGTTTATAAATCATTTTTGTGTTAAAATTAGTACCGTATTTTCACATGTCGACTTTTTGCCGGTCTCATCCATTTTTCGTGTTTGTGTTCCTCGACGTTTATTATAAGTCCTTTAGGATCGTTAGAATAATCGTTTGTAAAAAATCTGGATAATAAATCGTAGAGTACTCTTAACGTGAAGAAAACGAAGAAATCAAACACTGATATTAGGGTGAAGCCTAACATTAGGCTTAATAGTCCACCGAAAGCAGCTGAAAAGAAAATTATTTAGATCAACAAAAAAATATATGTTTGTCTATTTTTTTTATATTTACATTTAAAGTCGAGAGACACCCCGTTCGCAAGACACTCTGATCCCCACTTTCAGCTGAGTGGTGAACTCAACGCCGCGCTTTGCCAGAGCGAGGAAATAAAAATATGAAATATTTGATTTCCCCGACTCGGAAATAAACTCGCTACGATGCCGCACATAGCAGCATAGGCAGAGGGAATCTGGGAATATAGTGTTAAGACACTCTGTTCCCATTACGACATCTTCGTTCTCCACTTTTCAACTATTTTTGGAGACATTGCGTGTTGAGTGATGGAACTCAATATCATGCTTTGTCTCGTTCTTAGAACAAGGAAAGATAGTATTAAATATTTTATTTTCTCGAATAGAAATCAAAACCACCATGATAGTCTCAATATTCTTTGTTTATAAAACATATCTTTATAAAAAAAATTGTGTACGGTACTTCACGCTATAACCCGCATATACATAGCATTATAGGCAGAGAGAACTTAGTTTTAAGACTCTCCTTCTTTAAACATTACATGACAAAATATATGTATGTCTTATATGTATATTATGTTTAATTTCGTAATTATATCCGATAATAACTTCTATATACAGCCTGATACTTACAAACATACGTTCTTAAAACAAAAATAATTTTCCTTAACTAACAGGTAACGTCAATAGTACAATATTTATTGCGCTCTCAACTCGTCTACTTCACAAAGGTAGCGTTTTCATGGAATCGTATTTAATAGATTTGTAGAGATCAATGATCAATGTTTACCGATATACTTAAATCGTTTCTATTGTTATATGTCTTAATGAAATTATGGCACGTTTCAGTTTCTTCAAACAAAACTATTGCAAAGTTAAAATTTACACCTCGGAAAGAAAAATTCAATAATTAAATCTTAAAATCAAGGTTGTGGGCGATGACTGTTCGATTGCTAAAATTTTAGGCCTGTCGTGGCGCAGCGGCACAAGCATTTGACTGTAATCGACAGTTTATGGGTTCCCCACTTGAGGAAATGAAAGATTTAATAATTTCAATTTAAATATTTATTGTTTTCTTTTCTTCGCCGTGGCAAAACGCGACGTGAAGTTCCGCCACTCAACTCGTAATACCTCAATTTTTGTGGAAAGTGGGGAACGGAAGTGGAAATACCAGGTTCCCAAGTCCCCTCTGCCTACCCTTCCATGTGCCTGATACAGCCCCAATAAAACCCCCTTTTAAAAACAGACTCTCTAGATATCGTTAAGTATTGTGTATTATATTTTACAAATCAAGCCCTTCTAAATGATATCAATATTAGGAGGGTTACGCAAAATTATATAATCCGCCATTTTGTTGTGGCGGCCATTTTGAATAAATAACACGATTAAATATGTATACAATAAATTTTATTGTCATCAAATTTCATTATTGAGACCTGTTAGACGAAGGGGCACAGGCGCAGGTGTGATTGAAAACGACAGATGTGGGTTCGATTCCCACTCCTATAAGTGAAATATTCAATATTTTCATTTCTTCAGGAATATTTAACTAAAAACCGTAATGAGAATAGTACGACCACGGTGAAAATTCACTAAACATGGAATGTCTAAAAAGTAGTAAATGGAGAACGAAGTAACTATATCCTGTTTGCCTATCGTGAAATATATTATTTACGGTGTTGAGTTCCGCCACTCAACATGCAATGCTTCAAATTCGGCGGAATGAGCGGGACGTAGTGTCTTAACACTAGGTTCCCAAGTTCCCGCCGCCTACCCTGCCATGAACGAGTTACAGCGTGATACTAAAAAAATGCAATTTTCTTCGGAATCGGACACTGGTATGAGAATCAAATTAAACTTGCAATATTTTATAGTAAAGTTCCTTTTGATGATATCGGCATCTTTTTCTATCAAACAGCTATAGATACTATATCAAGACACTTCGACACCTAGAAATGATACCTATACAAATAAAATATCTTTCTGCCTATCTTACTATAGGTTTGCCTATAGCGAAGCCTTTTTTCGCGTAATGATTAACTCGACACTGCTTTAATCCCTGCGCATTCGATCGATACTCGCGACATTTTCATTATCGCGAAATGCAATTTATAAAATAATTGTGTATCTTCCGTAATTAGAAGTACAAAGACTTGTTAATTACGTTAAGGGTTAATCATTTTTGTATAAGGTAGCGTATACATGTGTTATTTTAATATTTTTTTTAGCCGATTCAATTGAAAAAAGTTCGAGTAAGTGCGGCGTTGAGTTTCGCCACTCTAATTCTACTGGAAAACGGCATTCTACATACCCAGCTATACACCGGGCACGAAATAAAACTAAGAATAATTGTATTTAAAAAATATTTTCGGGACTAGTTAGACTACATGTTGCGTTATACCTCTCTTCTCATATCTTTGAATATAGTAATTTCATACACACTCGATAATAATCGATCACATAAAGTATAGAACCTTACAAAATATAGAATCATACATAAGAAAATATTATTTCTACGCATAAAAATAATATTGCTCTCATAACTTTAACTCAGCAGATTAGTACTAACTAGAAGATTTTCTAACTTTAAGTTCACAGGTGAACTTCTTAGCTGAGTTTGAATGAGCTCGATGAAAGTTAATTTTATTTCCACCCCAGATACTCCGATAACTGCGATAAAGTCTAGCTAACTGTAAAATTATGCACTGGTGTAACAAATATGTTCAAGTTCAAATTAGAATCAAGATACTTACAGTCGTTGAAGACTGTTATTAGATTATATTTTTATATGAATGATAAAAATTGGCAAAACAGAACAAAAAATCAAATTATTAACTTTACGCTTCCAGTGTATGCCGGAAGGCAGTTTTACTCCCTTTCTCATTTTCTAAAAAATCTTCATGACATTGTGTTTTGTTAAATAATTTTCCCCTAGTGGGGGAATCCAACCTAAAACCGTTGTGGTTAGGTCAGAAGCAGCTGCTGCTGCGCCAGACGACCTTTAATTAATATACGTACATGCATTTTGTCAATTTGTTAACTCTCCTATATTATAGCTGATGGATTTGCAGCACTTTAAATTAAATTGATATCTGAAAAAGGATTTTATTTTATGTTAAAGTGCCACGTATAATTGATAGCTGAAGTATTACAATATATAACATATAAGAAAATTTAAAGGCAAATCGAAAGAGTGATTTCATTTACTCACTGAGTTCACTTACTTACTGAGTTCATTTACTCACTGAGTTTACTTACTCACTAAGTTCACTTACTCACTGACTTCATTTACTCACTGAATTCACCTGTCGTGTGGGGGTCTGTTGTAGTTTGCGATTTGCGCGCGACAAGTTGTGGGTTCGAACCCACTCTAAGGAAAAAAATATTTAAATTCAATTCCTCGCTCTTGTTATGTGTTCAAACGCGGTGTTGAATCCCGCCACTCAACAATGGCTACAGAATGTAGCAATTGAACAAAATTCTCTTTCTCCCGCACAAAGCAAATGCTAGCTTTTTTATGGAAAAGGCAAGGAAAACAAGGGTATGGATCAATAAATACAGAGTGAAAACACCCACGGCTCTGTGTAACACAAGAGAAGCTGCACATGCGTGGGTTGTGGCGCGTGGAAGGAAATTCCTATGAAACTATAAAGAAGTGGAAGGTCGTATTTCAGCTTACGACGTACCACGTGCGAGTAGAAAATTGGGCTGCAGATAACAAGTCAAACAGTTCTACGTAATACGTCCCGTGATAAATGCGGTAGAGAAAGTACAGTGAGGATATGTCTACTACGTAAAGCCAAAGTGTCAAATCCTTCACAGATTGTTGGGTTTCCAGCTATTCAAACGGCTTTACGCTGTATACGATCAAATGGTTCAAGCTGATACTGGGGTGCACCATTTCAAGGATAAGAACAGCACTCTATATGAGGCCGAACCTGAGTCCTAGACCTAACGTTGCCAGGTTCCTTTTACTGTACGATATAAAGTGCAACGCTGAATAAAAGTAAGTATATATTCAATCTATATATGTAAAAATATATATACGACGCAGCACGCTACCGCTGCACGTATTCGCGGGATACATTATCTTTATGCGTTATTGTAAAATTATTGTTGTACCTTTTCAACGAAAATTAATTATAGTGGCAACTTCCATTAACTTTGAGTCATCTACATGCCTATATACATAATTTTAGAATCTTTATTACATCAGTACGTAAAAAAACACAAAATACAAAGAAAATCAGTACACCAGCAAACATACAAGAACAAGGGTAAGAAATGGTATGTATGAAGGCCTATTGTTAATTAACGGTAACAAACTAAACACTGGTTTGGCTACATTAATGAAACAGCTAGACGTAGTAAGCATGCCTGTACTTTTGGCCGTACACAAGGCAGTGCAATGGAGTGATTATTGATCTGGAGATGAGATATCTTCATAGAAAATGTGCGAAAAACATATTACCTTTACATAAGATAAATTTATTGTCCTCAGTGGGTAGACCCCTCACCAGGTGGTCAGATATTCTGATAAAATTGCGCAAAAGCTGATATGATAATGAGACAGAATATATTAGCCAAAATTCATACAATTAAAAAGGAACTACAGAAAACATTTTTTTTCAGTTTCACATTGTAACAGGGTTTAGTGGGAGAATTGAATACCGCGAATTTATTTCCTCGAGTGAGTGACCTTACTAAAATTCTAGATTATAAATACCTATATTGAATTAATATAGCCAAGCGCAGCGTTGAGCTCCGCTTCTCAACGCGCAATGCCTCAGGAAAATGGAGAACGGAACGGACTGTCTTAACATTAGATACCAAGTTTCATCTGCCTATACTGCCATATGCAGAATACAGTGCGAAACTGAGAAGAAATTAAAAAGAAAAACAAATACATTCTATTCATATTAAAATAAATAGCATTAATAGGTTGAAAAATGTTTCATGATAATATTTAAATTACAATATCGTTACGATGCTGTCAGATTATCGAAAAAAGGGGATCCTATTAGCGCAATGAATACACCGATTTGAGGCAATTCTTCATAAAATCAGTGGTTATCAGTTTTGGTTTAATTATACAAGAAATTGTGTCGTTCTATTACTTATCTCGGTAAATAAAAGGGAATCAACTACCAACGTGCTTACAGGCTAACATATTTTATATGATGTCAGAAATAAATTTTGAAATTTTAACTCTAAACTCAGGAAATTTTATATTTTATCTTCAAAACATTACTGAGTAAGAATCAAATAATGTACGGAAATTTAAGTAATCATTTTAAAATTTATATATAATTTATTTAAAATCTTATCAATAGAGCCAATCAAGTCGTAATATATTGATCTCGACCATGCAAAGCTAAAAATAGGTATTAGAGAGCAAATCGATATGTTCACTGATTTTAAGATATCGAGAATACTTGCGAATGGATATCCTTTATAAATTCAATATTTATACTGCAAAAAAGAGCCGTAAGATCTATTTATAATCTTAAAGCTCGAGATTCTCTGCGAGATGTTTTTAATGATACAGATATTCTTACTGTTGCTTTTCAATATATATTTTACAATATTTTGTTTGGCAACATATTCAGTGCTTTAGCAAAAACAGTGACAGACACACAATTGGGACGAGAAACAAAGACAAACTTGTGAAGCCTAATAATTAACGCCTCCAAAAATTAATAACTCATTTATGGGTGTGAGTATACGTATCTACAATAATGTTCCGCAGTGTATTTTGAATTTGCCATTGGAGAAGTTTAAAGTAAATGTTAAAGCAATGTTAATTACGAAAGCGTACTACACTGTCCAAGAACTGTCCAAGAACTGTCACTGTCCGTACTTTATCACGCTACACCATCTAATAACTAAAATTAATTTATTATCCTAAGCAAAAATAGAACCCAAAACAACCATGTTTACAGTCACCACGGCCCTTAAGTAAGCAATAATTATTTATTTCAAGATATATTTAAATATAGACGAGCTAACCGTAGTTTATTTAACATTTACTTAACAACGCTGCAAGTGTTCCTCGAATACGATTCACAGTGAAAACTAAAATAAATTGAATCGTCAATTTGCAAACTCTGACCATACCTAGTTGTTTATGGAGCAGATTTATTACAAGGTAGCTGGCCGTTCACGGCGTCGCCTGCCTTAAAGTACACAATTATTTATTTGCCACTCAAGAATTAATTGAAAGAAAACACAATTATTTTAAGCTAAACGTTAATAGAGTACTCAGAGGGAAATTGAAAACCTAGTGACATACAGTCCAGTCCCATTCAGACACTTTGTTCTCCATATTCAGAATCATTCTCGAAGCATTGCGTGCTATGTGGCGAAACTCAACGCCGCACTTTGCCTCAATATCAAAACAAAGAAATGAAAATGTTAAATATTTCATTCCCCCGAGTAGGATGGAACCCGCAACCAAAGCGTTGACAGTAACAATCTTGTGCCACCGGACCGGTTTTTATTACTACTACTTTTTATCTAAATCAAAATTGAAATATTTATATGCGAAGATAGTTTGTTTTGTTATTTACTATAGAAGAAAAAGCTTTTTCAATTAAATAGAAAATGTATTTCTGTTTTAAAAGAGCATTTACTATATTTATTATTTGGATCATAAAGAAATGTTGGGGCCTATTGTGACGCACGTACAACTAAGCTAAGCGCGTCAGGCTACGGGTTCTATCTGAAATGAAATATATAATATTTCCATTTTTTCGCTCGAATTTTTTCGGTTTTAAATTTTAAGACAGGACGCTGTCATGTTAGCTAATAAGAAAATTTACTGGAAGAGTTACTAAAAATAAACACCCTCTCTGTCGGCTCCGCTGTTAAGTCTATTAATAAATAGTTTCATCATTGCATAGAAATGTATCGTTATCGTACTTAGGGTATATCTTTAAATATCCCAAAACATATTCAGGTCACCACTGCCTAACGCCATAAAACCCTTCAAGATTTGTCTGTGCCCCTGCCCCTGTCCCCTGTATATAAACACTATGCAAAACATACTATTTTTTGACTAGCGGAAAATGATCTTATTTTGGTTAGACATACAAGTAGGTAATCGATATGTCTCGGGCTCGCACCTCTCTTATCACTTAACTATATCAAAGTGAATTTTAGATATTAGTCATTTTTAAATCTAAAACGCCATTGCCGTCATAGTTGCCTTTATCTTAAACATGAGTCATGTAACACGATATAAATAGATTTTA
>DWMZ01001451.1:0-16439 GCA_018249855.1 Eueides tales michaeli
GATTTTATATTATAGAGAGTTCTTTAAGCTGTTATTTCGATTTCACACTAAGAAAACATTTATTTTATAACAATACAAAGCCTGGTATTGACAACCAACGGTCGGCTCGTAATGTATCGAAAATTGGGAGGTAAAAAACGGTAAACGTTCATGAGATACAGTCTGATCACAGATGGAGTGGAGTTTTAGTTATTTGGTGGATTTTAGTTAAACGAAAACGTTAGAAATTAGAAACATGTTTTTAAATACAATTTTTAGTTGTGTCTGTTTAAAGTTCAGTTGATATTAAATTATTTAGTTTGTGAGTTAGGCAATGTTATTCAAAATTCTATTTTAAATATGGTTTGGTTTCAATTCGAAAGTATAAAAAATATATATTTCTCAGCTATAGTGAGATAAAATACGGCGTTCATCTCCGCTCATATCAAAAGTGAACTTGTCATTTGTATACTGTATAACCTAGTTTTAATGCTTATGATATATTACGTAGATGTATATAATACAGTGTAGCTTAGTTACGACGGCAGCAAAATCACAGTTGAATTGCACTTTTGAAGCAACACAGCCGTTTAGCAGACTCTACGGTATTTTCACGACAGAAAAGTTTTCTTATTTCATTTATTTAGTACTACACTCAAGCGGAAAAATATTTTCTGTCGCTTTCATTTCCAAAAATCTCGCGGATGAATTGATTCGTAATGAATTTTTTCACTTGTATATTGAGTTTTATCGTTTCGTTTTGTTTTTCTCTTGTACTTTGTATTATTGAGAGGTTATTTTTATATCGCTATTATATAGGAGGTATCAAGGGTATGGAAAGTACAGATAAAATTTTGATAATTTATTATTTCCTCTTTAGTTATAAGCTGTATATATTGTGTATAGTGGGCTAGTCTGTGGGAACCTATTATTTATATATTTCGATCCCCATTCTTCGCGCTATTATCGAAACGTTGCGCCCAACACGCAATAAGACTCAAACCTTTGCTTTGTCTACATAAGAAAGTGATAAAATGAACGTATTAAATTCATCAGTTTGAGTTGAACTCACAAAGTCTGCACTCGTGCTTACGCCTTTAGCATGATATGACAGCCCTAAATAATAAATATTAAGTCTTTATATTTATTACATATAAATTTAATCTCACTAAATTGTAAATCTATTAATATTTTAATTTATAATTAATGATATGATTTATTATTGGGTATTAATTCAATGTTAGTAACTATTTAAATGTATGTTTTAATAAACATTTTGAGTTTTTGTTATATTTATATGAAAACGTACGTAACTTATAAAGCACCTACGAGAATATGGCAAGTGAGTTGGTTATCTCTATAGTTTCATCATAAACTGCGCTCCAAATCTGAAGACCTATTAGCGGATGGTAGTTAAGAAGTTTTTACTACTGTATTTTGCGGTGTCATATACATACATAATATAACTTTTCGTTAACTCTTTGGTTAGTGAAAAGTTATATTATGTATGTATGTATGTATGTATGTATGTATGTATGTATGTATGTATGTATGTATGCATGTATGTATGTATGTATGTACTAGCGCCGCGCGACTTCACCCGTTTTGACTTATTTATATTATAATCAAAATATGTAACATTTTTATTTTTACAGAAATTTTAACTTGCATATTGTTTTTATGTATATGTTATATTATTGTAAAACATAATTTAAGCCAAATAGAGAGGCCCCTCGTGGCGCCGCGTCACAAGACTGGTGGGTTCGATAACCACTCGAGGATATGAAATATTTATTATTTTCAATTGAAATATTTAATATTTTCATTTCTTCGCTCTTTTAAATGAGAGATGAGAATCTGGTGTTAACACTCCGTGACGCTGAATAACAAACAGCGTGAAGCTGAAAAACAAAAATGTATGTATGTACTAGCGACTCGCAGCTTCACCTGTTTCGCCTTATTGTTATATTATAATCAGAATATATAATATTTTTACAGAAATTTTAGCTTACGTATTATTTTTATGTAAAAACTATATTACAATAAAATATCATTTATGTGTTATATTTTTTTGTAGTTTTGTATTAAAATGAATAAAATATCCATATGAGTAATAGTTTTCTTATAAATTATTATTGGAGTACTAAAAATTAAAAGTTAAATTAACTTTTAAATCATTATTTAAAATAAAACTCGGATGTAAGATTTGGCTCGAAGGACCACTGCCAATTAGGTAGATACAGTTGTTATTTATGTTTTAGCTTCACGCTGTATTCCGTATGGAGCTGATAAAAGCTAGGGTAAACCACTTCGTTACTATTAAGACACTCATGTTCCCCACTTTCTATTGAGGCATACTGAGTTTTACATTTGAAAATACTGAAGATTTAATTTCCTCCAGTAGGAATCGAACCCTCAAGCTGCAGTGTTTACAGTCGCACTTTTACGTTTACGTTTATAAACACATGTTACAACACATTTTTTTTCATTTAATTACATACACAAAGTCATATGTTAAAGCTAGTTGAATGAGCAAACACCAATCATCCACGTTCACTTACTGTGCAATGTTAATAAGTCTTTGTTACCGGAAGTGTCTACCGGAAATAGGTACGATTAACACAAGCGCTCACCCTTCGGGCATTTCAAACCAATAATATTATCTTGCACATACAAAATATACATATGTAGTACATATATCATTAATTCTGACTTAAATTAGTGATTCACTCCAGGAGTTTCTAAGAAACACTCGCTGTATACGTGTGCTTGGTGAATAATTAAAACGATCTCAACTTTGTTATGATATATTGTGTCGTATTGCCTTTGGAAGATTTATTGTTGACTATCAATCTGAACGCGGCTTCGCCTGCTGGCATTTACTAATCTGAATTGTTTACCAGTTACTTAAATTCAATATCTGTCTATTAACAACAAAGAATTGTATCGATTTTATAAAAATCTGTACCTAAGTACCTAAGTAATTGAAAATAAAATTGTTATTGACAGTTTTTATATTTATACAGCACTTGAAATAAATCATATATTTCAATGTCTATAGAAGCTTACCATATTACAACAGTGAAAACTACATTTAAATCGCGGTCGATTTAAATGTAGTTTTCACTGTCATGTTTTCACAGTCTGGTACATAATAGGACAACATTTTTAATGATTTTTATTTGAAGTTAAAGTATCTACAATAATATATTTTATAATATGTACGAATAGGAGTAAATAAAATTTTATTATATGTATAGATTCACAGTGTTTGCCTATTTTGTAGCGAAATCATGAATATCTATGATAATTGTTCTGTTTGTTTAATGTATTAGATATTATATATGTTTATTTGTACATTGTTATTTTGTTTATAGCTTCTTAATATATTGACCTGACTACTATTGATATGTAACAGAGATACAAGTCATCAATTTTCATCGATATAAATACTAGAATATAGGTTAAAGGTAAACGTTCACTTTATGGAATGTTGTAGCGTTAGGGCGCAGACTGATGTTTTTATTTCCTCGCTCTGGTAACGAAGTATGGTGCGGTGTGTATCTGTAACATTCAACACGCAATGCTTTAAATTCGGCGGCAAGTGCTGAACGAAACTATCCTAATGTAAACGAGATGGAAAATTAAATTCTTAACACGGGTTCCCAGATTCCTTCTGTCCACACTGCCATTTGCGAGGTACAGCGTGAAACTAAATAATATTCATAATATGCGGTTTTTTAGCTTTCATTTTAGTTTTTGGGTAAGTAGAGTGAACCAGATATCAAAATACTATTCGCTTCTCGCTTGATATTACCCTTTGAGTGGCGGTAAGTATAGTGCTTTGTTTTATCAGAATAAAGAAATTAACACATAATTTAAAGAAAATTATCCTCTCGATAAACCAATCGAACCCACAACCATCGCGTTTAGAGCAGAGTAAGCAGGGGGAACTTGGTAACCTAGTGTTAAGACACCGCTCCCATTAAGACACTTCCGTTCCCCACTTCTCGATGAATGAATTCTGAAATCTCATTTACTTGAGCGAGGATTGAACCCACAGTCTGTCACCTTAATACGCTTGTGCCAATGCGCCGCATCTGGGCCATAGACAGACAATAAAAAGATGTTTGTTCTAAAAATGAAACCACCAAATAAAACTTGTTCTAATAAAATCATGAAGATGAATCATATCTCAATGTTATTACATCAAAATTACGTCAACAAGGAAAATGTTGTTAATAACCATTCGTATACGCTAAGATAGAATATTTGGAAGTTTTATCAGATTTGTCTACAAGAATGGTTGCAGCAGGTTCAAATCTTTATAAGAATATGTTTTTAGTACAGTTCAAGTTCTACTCTATAGTGTACCTATGTTGTGGTTTCAATTTCTACTCGAAGCTATGAATAATATTTATTTTGTTTCTTTCCTCTTTTAACTTCACGCTATATTCTGCACAAAGCAGGGTAGGCGGAGGGAACCTAGCGTTAAAACACTCCGTTTCCATTAAGAAACTTCCGCTTACAACTTGGGCGTGGGCCGTTTGCCTCGTAACCATACCAAGTAAATAAATATTACATATTTCTTTTTCTCTAGTGGTCGTGGTCGTAGTGGATCCCACAACCTGTCGCATTAACCTTGCGTTACGTCTGGCCTGTTCATTTTCATGTTGCTTTTATAAAAGCTAATTGTGGTGAAAAATATATTATTCAACCCACGTTTACATAATGTTAATAAGACTTTTATCTCTAATTCTTTTTGTTTGCACCAACAGCTAGTGAATACCAAATGAGAACCGGCAGAACACAAAGTAAGATTTAATTTTCATTGAAGTGCCCCAATCCATACATTTCACGATATTTCTCACTTGTACTTCATTTTTTAATTTTTGATCGGTTTTAATACAACTGTCGCTTGTTAAAAGTTTCGTAGGTCTGTATTAAAATGTGTAATTACATTATTTCTATGACATATCATGGCGCAGGGGTACAAGGTTGCTATTGTAAATGCGGCAGGTTGTGGCTTCGATCCATATTACAGAAAATAAAATATTGTTCTTTTTTTATTTAGATTGAATTTTTGTTAAATTAATATAATTTGAATTTCATGCACGATAAGAGAATTGAAAAAAACAACTGTTGAGTTTCTTGTCAACTCTTATCAGTGAAACTGAATGAACTCCGAGCTGGTGGTAGTTTTATGTTCATTTGATGTTGCAAAAGTACTTGCAAGTCTTCTTGAATAAAGATTAATTTAAATTTTAATTTACATAACTTATCCGAGATACGGTACTACAATATTACCCCCAACTCAAAAAGAGAAAATTATGTGTTTTACATGTCTGTCTGTGGTACTATAGCTCTTAAATGAATTATTTGATTTAAATGCTATTTTTTTAAGGCGAAAGCCTAGTTCATTGCGATAATTCTTAGATATGTTTTATGAAACTCGGATTAACTACTTCTTCTCTATACACTAATTTTTACATGTTTAAAATTCTTAAAATTAAATTTCTAAATAAGATTTATTATCTCGGTGTATGCAGGCAACGTGACCTATTTGCTACAGACAACCATTAGTTGGCAAACTTGGCAACGCTGCAAATAACATATTTTTATTACTAATATTTTTATTGTCTTTAAAATAGATTTCTTATTTAATGAAAATTTTATTTCAATTATAGTTTTTTTATACCAGCGTACGAGGTTGAGGGAACATGGGAATCTAATATTACGTCACTATTGTGGCGCAGTAGCAAAAGCGTGTAACTGTTAACGGTAATGAGTGCGATTTCCACTAGGAGTAATCGTCCTCAAGAAAACACTCAATACTATACTCAGTGTAAAATGGAGAATAGATTGTCTTAAAATCAGGTTCCCTGTACCGAAGTAAGGCTCGAACCACGACCTGTAACGTTAAACAAAAAAAATAGAAACAAAAACAAATCAGTTTTTTCTTTGAAGTGAATATTTCCAAAATTAAAAAAAATACAATTTATTTTTTTATCTTCACACTATATTCCGCATATAGAAGGATACTGCTATATGCGGAAGATGCTACAAAATTAAAACACAAACCAAATTAAAAGTAATGAAAATTTTTAACTCACAATGCTTTAGTCGGCGGAGAGTGAAGAACGGAAATGTCTTAATGGAAACTGTGTCTTAATACTAATTTCTCAAGTTCCTTCTGTCTATTCCTGCCATGTACAATACACCTACAGTGTGAATGTAAAAAAAGTATAGATCTATTTCTAGCACCTGTTTCTGACATCTATATGAACACTTCATATCGAATATGTAACCTGAGGCCTGCTGTGGCGCAGGGGCACAAGCGTGGGACTGTAGAACGACAGGTCGTGGGTTCGATCCCCACTTGAGGATATGAAACATTTAATATTTTCTATTTAAATATCTAATATTCTCATTTCTCCACTCTGGTAACAAGGCAAAGCGCGGCGTTGACTTCCGCCACTCAATATACAACGCCTTAAATTCGATGGAAACTGGGGAACGAAACGGAAGGTCTTAATACTAAGTTCTTAAGTTCCCTCTGCCTACCCTGCTATGTGCGGGATACAGCGTGAGGCTGAGTGAGTGAATATATGTAACCGTTACAGCGAAAATACGACAACACCCATATCTTGTATAAATATACAGTAAGTAATTAGTTATATATTATGTAAAATATTTAAGATAAATTCTGCTTAAGTCAATCTTATTTGAATCTGTATGACAGTCACGAAGATTGTTCCGGACCAAAGATTTCTAAGATTACGTGAAGAGATTTTGCGAAAGTGTAAAATTTTATAGCGTTACGATTATAATAAAATTAAACAAATTACTTGAGGCTTAGGTATATTTATGACAGAGATTGTAAAATAATTTGAGGCCATCCGTGACTCAGAGGCATAAGCTTGCGATTGTGACAGATTGTGGGTCCAATAGCCATTGAAGGAAATAAAATATTTAATAATTTAAATTCTTTGCCATTTTGTTTTCAAATAACAAGGCAAAGCGGGGCCTTAAGCTCCGTCACTCAACACGGAATGCCTGAAATTCATCAGAAACTTAGTAACGAAAGTGCTTTGATAGGAAGGGAGGGAGTGTCTTAACACTAGGGTCTCAAATTTCCTGATGAATGATTAACGTGAGGTAATTTCTATTATAGTCTCACTCGATAAAAGGTTTTTTTTTACGAAAAAATATTTTTTAATTCAAACAATAGCTCCTGAGATAAGCGCGTTAAGCCAAACAAATTCTTACGCTTTATGATATTATAGTATTATATAACGTACGCACTGGTTCGAAAATGACTTAACGCGCAAATATCTTATTTAAAACGCGAATTTCATTCATATTACAGAGTTGACAAATGATGACGGGTCCAAGCTACAGATTTATTTGAAATATGAAGATTATAACTTTTTTTCTTTATTTCTGTAATAATTTTTCATCTTGTATGAAATAATTGGCGATAATTAGAAGAAAAAATATAGAAAATAAAATCTTGAGATTACATTGTTCTTTACGCCTATAGAGTAATAGCATAATCCAATTTTGTATGTAATTTCCAGATGCAGAAAGGGTTACTATATATTTTCTTAGCTTCACATTGTAAATAGCAAGAAATTAAAGAGAAGCTAGTGTTAAGAGCCTGTTTTTTCTACGACCTGCTCAATATTTGATACATTGTGTGTTGAGTGACAAAACTCTACATCGCACTTTGTTATGTCACCAGACAGATTGGGGGCAATAACAATAATTAACTTCCCCTTATTTATTATCTTTCCCCTTATTTGAATTTCGTCGATTGTAAAATATGGGCCTGTCATGGCACAGTGGTACAAACGTATAACTATAAACGTCAGGTTGTGGATTCAATCCCCACTCAAGGAAATGAAATATTTAATTTAATATTTTTATTTCAGTTCTTTGGTACGAGATAAAACGTGACGTTGAGTTCTGCCAATCGGCACTCGATGCCTTCACTAATCTGTGGAACGGAATTTCTTAACTATGGGTTCCCAGGTTCCTACTTTCTCAGCTATGTACAGGTTACCGCATGAAGCTAAAATAAATATTAAAATTTAAAATAAGTTTGCTAACACAACTTTAAAATAAAGAGAAGACGAAAACGGAAATAGCATCATGTTGATTGTGCTGGGAGCGCCTGAAGTGACTATTGTATCGTTGTATCGTTTATCTTGTTCATTATTTTTATTATAAGAAAATATCTTTTATTACTAAAACTTGGTAGTTTATGAAGGACAGCCAAAAGACAAAACGGGGCATTTACTTTTGCTATTCATAATGTCTCGAAAATTGGGTACAAATTTTATGACACTATGATTTTTTCAAATGTATACATTATTAAATTTCTTTAATAATTTTATAAATGTAGAAAATTTCTTTTCCTAGTTGGTCAGCGTGTTTTTGTTGTTATATTACAAAGATATTTTAAAAATAATTCTATTGATTTACTAAGAATTTTAAGAAAAACTGCCTTAACAAAATCTTATCAACTCCACTCTAATTAAATAATGATTCCCTCTCATCTGTAGTATTCATTATTTATAATTAACTCGCAGACCCGCGGAGGCGACATACATCATTCCTTCTACATATGAATGGTGGGAACAACTGGAAAACTTGGAAAACATTAAATTTGTTTACTTTGTTTTTTATTTTAGGCTTATTCGGTGGAAAGTAGGTTGGACGGAAGTGTCTAAATGGGAACGGAGTACCTTAACAATAGACTACCTACCTTGTCATTTGCGGGATACAGCGTGACAGTAAAAACAACTTTAAAACTCTCTGTTTAACATGTCTCTGTTTAGCATTTTGATAGGACTACAAGAAGCTTCGCCGGCTTAGGCTTATTGCTAATTTTTATTCTTTTTATTCTGATTAATAAGCTATATTTTTTTACTATTTTTAAAGTGTTGTTCCACTCCTAGGAAGAAAAATACTAAATTTAAATTCAAATTTAAATTTTCCTCGGTTCCAGAGCAAAAAATAATATATATTAAGTATCAAATTTCCTCGAGATTGAACCTAAAACCTGATGTATTTACAGTCACACATGTAACCCTGCGCCATGATATCGCCTCCTGCGACGTTACAATAATTTACTATATTAAACAAATTTGTATTAAACCGTTTCAATCGCGCCAGTTTTCAGTATTCCAGATGCATGGCCTGGAACGAGCGACTAACTGCAATCAATTTGAACCAATCAATCTCTATTAAACCTTTAGGTTAAGGCTGTAGTGTAGGCAGACGGAAATTTGCAGTTCACAATATAGTTATGACTATAAAATATTTCAAATTGTTTGTTTGTGATTTGGTATAGTGTAATAATACACACTTGAAAAATTAGCTTCTTTTTAAAAAACATTGATTTTGATAGATAGCGTATTTTATTTGTCGATTTGTTTTTTGATCTATATGTTTGTGCACGCTTATCTCAGAAATGCATTAGCCAATTTAAATGCAGTTTCTATTATTTTTTGGACAAAATTCCATTAACGTTTAGTTTTAAATAAAACTTTTGAAAAATTGCGTATACATTAATAAATATTAAGTGGAAAATTTATA
Organism: Eueides tales michaeli; assembly: GCA_018249855.1. NCBI lineage: Eukaryota > Metazoa > Arthropoda > Insecta > Lepidoptera > Nymphalidae > Eueides > Eueides tales. The sequence goes on from DWMZ01001451.1 coordinate 9,583, forward strand.
TCGTGTGCTTGGACTAGACTTCTGATTTCTCTCAAACATTACATCTATCTTACGCAAAGTAACGTCTGTCAAACTAATGAGTTGATAACTCCACTCACTACCGTGACACGCTGCTAATTGAGACCGGCGTGACTGATGGCTTACGTTGTGGTCTGTAGGTAATAGTTAGCGATGTGTTAGTTAAAGTGTTTGTTAATTTATCTGTTAGTTCAAGGTTATGGTTAAGTTAATGATAGTATTAAAATTTAATTCTTGCTGTTTAAGCAAATTTTATATGAAACTCTTATTTTACAGATTTACGCTGTATTCTGTATATAGAATGGTAGATAGAGGAAATTTGGAAACCTAATTTTAAGTTACTCCGTTCCCATTAAATCATTTATTTTCCCTACTTTCCGACAAATTTGATGCATTACGCGTAGCGGAACTATTCGCCATGCTATGAAAACCTGAGACTGGATTAGTAGTACATTTAACGTGGAAATTTTGGAAGCTAGACGTTTTTTGTATTTTTTTTTTTTAAAATTTTATATATATATATATATATATATATATATATATATATATATATATATATATATATATATATATATATATATATATATATATATATATATATATATATATTTAATCTTTGCGTTTAAAAAAAGTTTCTTGGAATCTTAAAAGACTCTCGCAATCTTATAGCTTTAATTAATCAATTTTCACTTCCTCGAACGGAAATCGAATATAAAATACAACATACACAATCACTGTCCCAATGTACCTAAAATCTGAAATACAGAGAGCGGAGAAATTTATCACAAATAATTTATTTTGGGACTCTCTAAGCGTAAGACGTGGACATAAAAAGTCACCTAGCTCTGAACTGGCTAGGAACGTCTAACAATCTGCCTAATTGAACCACTTCAAACTAAAGTCTAGAAACGAACGGAGTAAATGGCTTTCCACTATTTCAAAGCGAGCGCTCTTGTTCAATTTATTTTCGCCTGATTTAATTTCCCTTGGGAATGTTGATATGATATTAGAAGTTTTCTGGTCTGGAGTATGCTTATTTGGAGCTTTTGTGGTCGCCGAGTTTAAAGTTTGCTTATAGTTTATGGGGATTTGTTTTAGAAAGTTTTATCCCACTGAAATCATAAATATGAGAGTTTGTAAGGATGTTTATTCTACTTCTATTTATATAACGTATTTAAACGTTTTCATTATTTTAATCTATTAAGTAATGTATGTGAGGCCGCGTATTAAAGTAATGTAAAAATCAGATAGTGTGAATCACAGACATATACCGTGGGTTCCGTTAACCAAAGTGTGTATGCACTGAGTTTGTATGAATTTAATTACAATCATAGGTTGTTAACGTTTTTTTTCTATGAAATGATATACTTACTCAGCTTCCTCATGTAAAAAGAGTTCTAAGCGTTCCTGTGATGTATGAAATGCCTATTAGTTTTTTTCACATATTTGTATAAAAAGATCCTACTTCGTGTCAAATTTCAAAAAAATATTTTATTAAAAAATGTTGCTTGTGATGCTAAGCTAGTTGGTTGTGTGTTCATTTGCCTATTTGAGGCATTTTGTTTCGCAGGAACAAAAGCATGTGACTGTAAACGTCAGGTTGTGAATTAGATCACCATTCGGGAATATTAAATATTGAATATTTTCAGCTCCTCACTCTGGCAGTGAGGCAAAGGGCGGAGTTTAGTTCACATCACACGCAATGCTTCTATAATTTGGGGAAATATGGTATGGTATTTTGGGCTCTTTTACAATAACAAAACTACACAGGTATAAGATTTTTTAAAATATATCTTCCATGTACAGACGAAGATCAGTTACATATTTATTATAAGTATAGATTTCATTTCCTCAAGTGGTGATCGAACCCACAACCTGTCCCGTTAACTGTCGCGCCTTACTGACTACGCCACGACAGGCCTCTCTACAGTTTGCTAAAATTGCAAACTGTAGAGAGGCCTGTCGTGGCGTTTTAAAATATTAATTTAACAATTTCGACACATATTGTTGAGTCATTGTAATATAGCAATTTGAGTAAGGAGATACGCAATAAAGTACATGTGTGAATCCGAGCGTGTTACTTTAACTGCTAGTATTTCCACAAAAGAACTGAAATACAGCTAACTATTTCATATTAACGTTAATATATTGCTTCATATTTAATATAAGTCCACTAGTTCAAATATGGTTCTAGAAGCCCGTCCGGGCGCAGGGGCATAAGCGTACATCTCGGTTGTAGATTCTGTACTCAGTTGAGAGAATGTAATAGTTAGTATTGTCTCATCCTCGCTCTGGTAACGAGATAAAGCGCGACGTTGAGTTCCACCAATTAACAAGAAATGACTCAAGAATTCTTCTTCTTGTTAATGGCTAATTGAAATAAAAAAATATTTTTTTTAGCTTCTGTTGTATTTCACACATGGCAGGGTCGGTAGAGACTCAACGGCATGTTTAGCATAACTACTAAAGCGTTATTGGCATAATTAATATCTTGATGTTTAATGAATATTGTGTAACAAAAGCACATTATGATCAAAACACTTTTACAGCAATTTTTATATGAGTATTTTTTATACTTTTATTTACACAACAATCATCTAAAAACCCACAAATTTTGTTAAGAAATATAAAAGCATTATTAATTTCAAAAGAGAGATTTAAGATACTTTTAACTTGAATTAAGTTCTGAAATGGTTTCTTACAAAGCTAAATTATTCCGTAATTTTCATTGAAATATGATCCAAACTTAAAGCTCTTTACAATAATCAACTATTACATAAATTTATGAGACCAGTCGTAGTGCAGGGGTACAAGAGTGTGACTTTAATGTGACAAGTTGTAAATTCGATCCCCACTGGAAGGAATAACATATTTAATTTAATATTATGTATATTAACTCTATTAAATTGCACCGTAAACAAGTATTATTACTTATATTTATTTAATAGTTACTCTCTTTACATAATACGGTAAACAAAGTGAAGATATTGAAGTCAATACATTTTTCCCTTTTGTCTCCGGATTCAAGACATTGCGTGGTAAACGGAGATACCTAACGCTGTAAATCTTACCGCACCCTAAAACTCCTACGATGTAGTACTAAAATACTTATTAAGACATTTTGTTAAAATATTTAAGTTATTTCTCTTAAAATAAGAAAGATTTTCGAGATCTCAACTCTCAATCGGTACTAGAACGAGAATAAAAAGAAAACAACTTGCGAGACGGGTAAAGTGACTAGCTGATGAAATAAGAGAGAAAAAAAAACACTTTACTCATTGGCCGCTGTACAAAAGTTCATAGAAATAAGGAATGCCTTTTCGAATTGGTCTGTTTCAAATACAACATGTACGTACGTACGTACCCTTGCAGCACAGCGTGAATATAAACGCAATGGCTATAGGTTCGATTCCCACTTGATGGAATTATTTATTTTCACTTCTTTGTTCTGGTTACAAAATAAAATACTTTAGTTCCACCACTAAATGCCCAATATCTCTTAGAAATTTTACGAAGAGTGGAGAATGATGTGTTTTAACACTAAGTTTTCTTGTTTAGACTGATAAATATTGTTTTATGAAATACTGTGACACTATTTTTTTGTAAATATGATATAAATTTAAATCGTTGTAAGTTAATATTGTGACACGCCTCTGTGACATAAAACCTAACTAAAGCTAACAATTAATATAAACGGGATGATTTTATATATATAAAATTAGTTTATGACCAAACTTAAAAAAATGTTTTTTTTTTTCATGGATAAGACACGGCAAACGAGCGAACGGGTCACTTGATGGTAAGTGATCACCGCCGCCCACGGCCCCGTGTAACACTAAAGGAGCTACAGGAGCGTTGCCGGTTCTCTAAGGTGGATGGGCACCGGGGCCCGGCATTACCCAATGCGAAACGCAGTGACCAATGTCACTACTTAACGCCGGTTTTAAATACCGGGGGTGGTAACAATCCGGTCGAGTCTGCGCATGCGTGTTGTCATTGCTAACAACGTGACTCTTCCACTCGTACTTTAGTCGCCTCTTACGACACCATCAGCACCAGGGCGATCCTATTCTAAGCCGGAATCACACGGCGAAAAATAAATTTTATGACATTGATATGATTGATTGAGTTGAGTGGCGGAAGTTACCGTCGCAGGATGTTTCATAAAAAAATATTACTACTGATATATATTCCACAACGTAACACTAACATTATCCTTAAAATAAACGAACAATTGAAAATAATTATTTCTTAGTTAAATATCTCCTTATACGAGTATATCCTTCAAAATATATATGAAAACTGAAATATTTCCTAAATTTGTGTTGACAAGCTATATTTTAGTTTCACTTGTTAATTTCATTTAACCTATGTCATATATAGAAATCTTCGCCAACAAGGGAACGAGCGGCGTTGAGTTCCGCCACTCGACACGCAAAGCCCCAAATTCGAAGGAGCGAGGGGATCGGAACGGAGAGTTTTAACTCTAGGTTCCTAAGTCGAAAAAAAAAAGAAATACTTAAATATCTCGACAAATTTTCAAACTATAGTATTGTAATGTAAGTTAAAATTGAAATTTAAATAAAAAATATATATACTTTTTAGTGAAAACAATTAAATTTTAGTAAAAAAAATTGCGAATTGACACAAAGTCTGATTGTTAGCGCAACGGTTGTGGGTTCCATTTCTTGTCAGACAAAAACAGGATAAACAGTACGGCGTTGAAATCCGTTACACAACAATATCTTAAAATGGACGGAAATAACAACCTTAACACACGATTTCCTGCTGATAGTGCGTGCATTTAACGGGAAAGTATTATTTTACTTGTATAACGGTGATTCAGATCCATTCAAAACTATGACAGACCAATAGTTTGACTGTGACACAAAGTCAACTTAAATTTTGATAGCGCTATGTGATTCGTTGAGCAATCGGCGTCATTTCACGTTATAATATTAATCGAGTATATTTTGTACGAATGAATTTTGATTAGAATAATTATATTTGTGTAATTAGTTTGTTGAAAATGGAAACAGGATTTCCAATATAGTGGGGATGTTAAAAATAAATAAGGTGAATATATATGTATGTATGGCGATTTCTTTGTTTTTTAAGTAAAAACTTATAATGTAAAGGTGAAAATAATATTTTCTTATAACAGATATTAATTTGTATTCTATGCACAGTAGTTTTGTTTGTGCTTCATCAATTTTGATATACAAATAACACCGGAAATGGGTCGAGGGTACGTTAGAAGCTGAAATCGTCGCACAATGATGAGAAAATGTATACAGATACTAAATACAGATATACACACTAGTGTGTATGGGATATAAGTTTTATAAGGATTATATTTATGTTATTTTTCACGCTGTATCGCGCACTTAGTAGATAGAGATAATTAGGGAAGTTTAGAGATAAAACACTCGATTCTCATTAGGACACTCTTTTCCATACTTTCCGCCGAATTTTTAATTCATTTTTTCGTATCGAGTGGCGGAACTCAACGCCACTTAGTTTTAGTAAACATAAAATTATTTTTAATTCTAACACAAATAATTATGAATTTAATTACACAGAAAATTTTGGTAGTATCATATTTTCTATATGACTAAATAAAAACAATTTGTTTATCAAATTTTTACTTCAGAATGGATAAAACGTGGTCAAAATAATCTTAACCCTAGAGCACTCGCGCTATGAGCATTTCGCCGCCCGCGGCGAAAATGTCGTATTATTTTACACACGTTGCATTTGTTAAGGTCAAGCGCCCTGTGCTTCAGCTTTTTGTCTTAGAAATTAGAAGAATTTCAGTGCGCGGGTATCAGCGGGAAAAAGTGATTACTATCCTTATATCGCGCTTGGCGGCAAATTGCTCACTGCGCGACTTCTCACGTAAGTAAAATTTAATTGACTAGTTTTTTTGTGTAGATAAATATCATCAGTTTTCGTTGCTTAAAATGTTGTTTGGATGTGAATATACGGCTGCATAAATATTTATTGTTTTTATTTATTTTGAAATATCTAATATTCTTTTTAGGTAAGCAAAATGAACAAGCAAAATGCACAAATAACTTTGTGGTTGGAAGAATAGATTGATTTTCAAGAAAATGGTGCACAAAGTTTATTGGAAACTGTATCCGAAAATAATAGGGGTAGTGCTAACAGCTAACATAGTAATCATTGATAGTGAATATAGCAGGGTAGGTAGAGGGAATCGGGGAAACTAATGTAACGAGATTACGTTCCCATTAAAGCACATTAAGATCGTTACCCACTTTCTGAAGAATTCAGAAGTGGACAATGAGCTTTGGCATTGTGGGTGAGTGACGGAACTCAATGCAGTGCTTTGCCTCGTTACAGGAGTGAGGAAATGAAGATATTGAATATTTCTTTTCCTCAAGTGGGAAATGAACCCACCCCATGTAACCATACAACCAATCTATAACTACCGCGTAGTTACAGATTGGTTGTATGGTTAAGCTATACTATTTCAAAAGTAAATTAATATGACAAATGCATAAGTTAATTAGTTTTGTTGTAAAAGCGTATACCGCTCGATTTCTATGCGCATAATGATAATGCATCGACTCTTGGTGAATGTTAACTAGAATTGAGTTTGAAGAACTATTGTCATGTAAATTTGGCTCTACTTAAGTATTATAGTTATGAGTAGTTAGAATGCTAGTTGTATAGAATAAACAGATTGATACTGAATTTAAAAACGTATAAAAATTTGGACGAAGCAGGATTTGAACCTGCGCCTCTTGAAAACCGTTCAAGCGCTCTGACCACTAAGCCATCCGTCCTCACCAAGCTCCGTCGAAATTTTTATA
>DWMZ01001452.1:0-16435 GCA_018249855.1 Eueides tales michaeli
GGACTACTGTAAAGTGTTCGAAACGTCGGGTTTCCAAAAATGTTTAAAATTCAATATACGCGATTAATCCGTTTAAAAGTGTTTCATTTAAAATGTGTAACAATCGCGAAAATCAAAGATACTAGAAACAAGAACAATTGAAAATATCTAAAATTTAAAACATAGAAACGGCAAAACAGAAAACTATTAATAATAAATATTTCAATTACTAAGTGTCTGACAAACTCAATTTGGTAAGTTGATTCCTTTATAAATGCTCATTACTATGGCAATATTGTTTTTAGTACAGCGTTTTAAATAGCATCATGATGTATTCCGCACATGACAGGGTTGTCAGAAGGAACTTGAATCGAAGAAATGAAAATATTAAAAATTTCATTTGAAAATATTAAGTACTTAATTTCTTCGAGTGGTGATCGAGCCAACAACCTGCCACGTTTACAGTCACACGCTAGCACCTCTGTGCCACGACAGGTATATCTTTCAATTATGTATGAACATTGCTTATACATAATATAAAGAGACATATTACTCAGCTTCACGCAGTATCCCGCATATGGCAGGGTAGGCAAAAGGAACTTAGCAATCTAGTCTACAATGATATTTATAAAACGTAGCTAAAAACCACCGTGGTGAAGGCTTCTGTTAAAAAAATCGATAGTCATTCAGAAGCTGCAGTGCCACAAGTAAAAACACAAACAGACACACAAATCAAACTTACAATACTCCTATTTTCACGCCGATGGTTAAAAACAACAACACTTAACCCTACAAATACAAAATAACATGAGCCGATCGCTGTTTTTATTCAACGTGTGTAACAAGCGTTTGTCATTAAGTATCGATAGTAGAACGCCCAGAAACTTGTTCGTGATTATGATCTGTGTCCTGGTTAGAAGTATGGAGCAGCTAAGTTATTTTTTTGCTTTAAGGATAAGTAGAAGGTACTTGGGAACTTAGTGTTAAGATACTTCGTTATCATTAGGATACTCCCGTTCCCCCGTTCCCTGGGGCTCTAGAAGCATTTTTTTCTTGTATTCATTTATTTTGAGGGTAGATAGAAGTTATCAAGATATCGTGAAGCAGCAAACGCAAAGGTTATAAGTAAACAGGATGAAGCGCAGCGTTAAGTTCCGCTACTCAATATACAAACGCAACACGCATGTGTGAAAAAAAGAGATATCTCATAGACTAAGTTTTTTATGATTTTAGCATCTCTTTTCTTAACTGACTGCGCTACGCAAACGTAGACTGTGTTAGTCTTCATCTCAACTATTATTTACTTTCCAGCGAGTCTACCTTTTATAGCTTTAAAAAATATCTTATTCTCTAAGTTGCGGTAAAACTCTTAAAAAACATAAGAAATACCAAAAAACGTACTAAATTTTCTACCACCCTTAAATACAATCAATAAGAAATGCCGACTCCTATCAAACAGATTTCCAGCTTCCAGACTGAAACTACAGCCCCGGTTTAGTGGCTACGGAGGCCACTTTTAATTAAATGAACTTGTTTTTCGGTAAACAGAAGAAAAAATAGATCATTTACAAAGAGTAATATACCACTGTACTACAGTTATAGTCACGTTTACAAAATATTTTCTTTGGGATGAGATTTATACTTTCATAACTCGATGGGCTGTGTTATTGATGGCCTCTTTCCACCCATAAAATATTAGAATAGCAACAATATGTCAAGGAAACTAACGAAAAGGTTTCTCCAAGTTTTTGTAGGTAAGCTTTTGTTTTTGAATGATATTTCTAGTGTATAATTGTAAATACGATAGACATACAACTATATAACATTCAAAATTATTCAAATATACATCTGGAAAGTACAGTGTTAAGTTACATTATTCAATATACAATACGTGGAAAACGTGGCATCAAGTTCCGTCACTCAACACACAATGCCTCCAGAATTCTAAGAAAAATGGGGAACAGAAGTGCCTAAATGGGGAACAGAAAGTCTTAACATAAGGTTCCCTAATTCCTCCCTGTAACCTACAGATTACAGGATACCTACAGATTATGGTATGAAACTATAAACATATAAAAATGATTTTATTTTCAAAACTTGTAATTTTAGAGTACAAATTGGACATCAAGGTGGAAAAATAAAAAAAAGTGTTGTAACTCGAGGCATAAGTCTTTCCTATTACGACATAGACTTGAATTGAAATCTCTTGAAAGTGCAAACTTTTAATGATTATAACGTAGCAGAATATGAACCCGCGCCTCTTAAATGGATTACAAGAGGCATCGGTTCAAATACTGCAACGTTAAATGTTTTATTCGTTTTCTAAATAATTAAATAAGTACTATTTCTTTCACGCTCTATAAAGAAAGTCACAGCTTTCATTTAGCTTAATCTTATGAAGGACGATGGAAACAAAGAAAGAGCTTCGCTTCGTCGCCATCTGTCAATGGTCGACTACCCGGTACTGAGAACTTACATACTCGCATATCCTCGGAAAGGCCATTCAAATATAAACCTTATTTGTATACGAATAAAAAATATTTTAATATATATTTCACTGTATATGAAAGCAAAGTCTATAGTTAGAAACTAATTATAGGAAAATGTATCTAATAACAATTGTATAAAGTTGAGAGTGCATGTGATAGTTGTCTAACAGTTCAAAGTAGCGTACTTTTAGCGATAAGACAATCGGGAGCATTTAAGGCCATTTTCAGAAATGGCCCCAGAAAAAAATATTTCTTTGGACCAATACTAAAATTATTGTAAGTGAAGATTATTTATTATAAACTGTAAGAGAATAACTGTAAGAGAAGAGAAGAAGATTTTAAATTTGATTGACACTATTATATATATTATAAAATTAAAATACTACCTAACCTAAATTCTACCTAACCTAACATATACTTTTATCTTTTTTGTTTTTTAATATATTAAAATATACAAGTTATTTTTTGCTGTGTGGCGCAACTCAACGCTGCGTTTTGCCTTGTACCAGAGCGAAGACATTAAATATTTAAATTGAAAATATTAAATACTTCATTTCCTCAATTGGGGATCGAACCCACAACCTTTCGGTTACAGTCACACGCTTGTACCGCTGCGCCATGACAGGCCTAAGTTTTTACTCCATTTACTAGAAAAGAATGCACATAAATGGAGAATGAATGCTTATTACTACCTTTTATTTTTACTTTTAGTCGCTTACTTTTTGTTGTTTGCTTTTAGACGACGTTTTAAAATATAAATTAAATCCTTCAAACGACAGAGGGCACCAAGCTACCATGAGAATTCTATATAATCAATTTATGAATACGTTTTAATGTATGTTTTAATTTATTTTGAAGATAGTTGAAACAAAACATTCTTATTAATTAAGTTTTTCCCTAAAAAATACGCTAAATAATTTTTCACCCTAAAAGTTCCCCTCACTTAATTTTACTCTAAATTCAGGAGGAAAGCCCCCAAGTTGGCATCATTGCTGGAGTTCACGGTGCGCGGTGCAGTCGTCTGTGACAAACACCGCACCGCACACTCCGGTAGTTCGGTCGTCTGGCGCGAACGCCCACCGCACGGTTCGGAGGTTCGGGAGAACCAAGTTCGATCGTCTATTTGCACTTTACAGATTTATAGGCGTACAGGTGTAAAGGTTCACATTAAAGTGCGGACCATTATTTTATTCATCTTTATGCTGTATCACGCAGATGGCAGAGTCGGCAGAGGAAAAGTGAGAACCTTCGTGAAAGATTTCGTCACTCCGTTAGACACCTTTATTTTCCACTTTCCGCTAAATGTGTTAAAGTGTTGAGTAGAGAAACTCAACGTCGCATTATGAGTTGTTGCCATAAAAGAAATAATTAAAAATTAAATATTTGATATTTTCATCAAATATTTAATTTACTCAAATGGCAATCGAATTCATTATTTATTTTGAAAATGATTAAATCAATTTTAAAATGATCCCGCTCCTTTCAATAATTTATTGAAATAAACTGTTAATAAATGGAATATCAAGAAAAAGACGAATAAAATCTTTCTCTCTAACTCTATTACTGAATGAGATTACCCGTCACATTCATTTAACACATATACTTACTGATATGTTACTTTCAAACACAAAATTAATTTTACATATATACTTTGCTTATTACTTATTCTTTATAACTTTTGTCAACGTTAATACAAATTAAACTAGAAATAGCTATTCAATGAAAAGTTTACAATCAAATGACTTAGTTATATTTTAAAATAAACATAAATTATAAAAGCAGAAATATACATACTAATTAATACGTACAAAAACTAACATCACATTACAAGATAACATACGTTTAGTGGATTTATCAAATGAAACACTTGGATTCATAAAAAATAGTTGTTTATATCGCCTTTACAAAGTATGGTCTATTAGGAAGCGATAGCGGCAAACAGATGGGATATATTTGTCAAGATCGCGATATCAAGGCGAAGTCCTCGCGAACACAACTCATGGTGCTTATCCAACTGTGAAACTAAAGTGTGTTCTGTCCTTTTGTTGGAGAAATTACTATTTGGTAGTAATCGCATGGTTAGCTTTACTGATTAGCAAAGTAGGCTAACCAATAAAAAAGTGCGGCGTTGTGCTCCGCCACTTACGTACAAAAATACAGTTTCCCGCTTTTTGCCACATTGCAATTCTAGGCTCCCTAGTCTTATAGAAACGTGAAGGAGGATGGGGCGGATACTTCAGTAAAGAATATTAAAAAAATATGGAAAATCATTTTGTTTTGAATTCATCAGTCATATATATATCAGTAATATATGTTTTATTAGGCTAGCTTCACGCTGTATTCCGTTCGTAGCAGAGTAGGCAGAAGGAACCTGGGAACTAAGTATGAAAACATTCCGTTCCCATTGAGACACTTCTGTTTCCCACTTTCCACTTCCCACAGAATTAGGATACTTTGCCTTGTCAAAATGTTTATTTATCAATATTGAAACAAAAGAACATAGGCATTCAGGGGGTCGTACACGTAATATGACAGCGTCTAACTATAAATTCAACATGATGTTTCAAACCTTACTCAGGAGAATGAAATACTTTTATTTCCTCAGTCTGGTGAAAAAGTACATTACGGCGTTAAGTTTTATTACTCAACACAACTTCTTGAAAAATAGGGCTGAAAGTGGAAAGCAAAGTGTCTTAACAGGTTCCCTTGCCCAACTTATTGGGATATAGAATAAGGCTAAAAAAAAATTAACATAAAAAAGTAACGACTTATATTTAACCAAAACAAAAAGGTACAAAAGTTTCCGTTAATTGATTTAATCATGAACGTAACAGCTATGGTTGAAAACGACCCGCATAATTTCCTTGTATTCTTTGTAAATTTAGTTCGAAAATGTACTAAATTTAGAAAATTTCTCGTCATTCCTTAAATCTAGATATATTTATTGTTTGAATTATGCCTTTGACAATTTTCCTTTTTATACAGATTGTGGTGGAAAATTTGGTTGACCTATATCTTGATTATTTATATTTGTATAAAATTTCGTTAAAAATATCTTTAAAATAAGCATTCTAAACGAATTTTAAGGGTGTATTGTATTTTACAAATTATGCTCTGAATGGGAAATTTCATACTCATATAAGGTGATTTTGCAAAAATATGTAATCCGTCATCTTGTTGTCGCGACTTGAAATGAAATATTTAATATTTTCTTGTCTTTACTCTAGTATCAAAGCGCCAGTAAACATGACAGTTTTTCGGTTCAATCCCTTGTCGAGGAATTGAATATATTTAATTTATTTAAAAAAAATCTAGATTTGGATAATATTGATATAAATGTCTATTGATGACACGAAGCATTTTATATAAAATTTAATATATTTTTATAAGCGTAGGTAGGCAGGTAGGGTAGGCAGAGTGAATTTGTTTTTTTTTATCCATTTGAAAACTCAAAGAAGCGCAAGAAATTAGTCGCAATAGTGAATAATAATCATGTTTACTTCAAACCGTATAAATAACTGTTGTTAACGCTAAATAAACACATTTCCTAAAATGCGCCAACAGTTTCTGCAAAATTATAATACTTTAATTACGAAGAAATGTAATGGATCAGCAAGTTAAGGGTTCAGTGAAGTCCTAATTTATTATTGATTTGGCTAACTACGGATGTGAAATGGCAATCACGGTACAAATAAGAAATACATTACTTTATTCGTCTTGGAGAAATTTTAATTCAAAACTGTTCAATCATAAATATAAGTAGAGATCATGAACATGATCTATACCGCTATATTTGAGGAAAGAATTATGATGAATTCTATGTACAGAATTATAATTATGTGATGATCTATTTTAGCACTAAATTTATTCAAGTCGCCATATACAGTTCGCTAGATGGATGAAACGTTGCTAAAAGTCTTACAACACTTACACGAGAGAGTATTATAGTATGAAAGCTATACGTAGCGTATTTGGATAGCTAAAGTTTTTTTTCAGTGCAACACCTTATCCTGCACATAGCACGACAAACAGAACCTTAAAACCTAATGTTATAATTGTCTGTTTCCCATTTTCCGCCTAATCCTGGAATTGCGTGAAAGTATTAGACAAAATTTTAACCCCACATTTCATACTAGAGTGCTCTTTATTAATTGATATACTTTGTTTTGAATGGCAGAACTCAAAGATGTACTCATTCTTCCTATTGGAAACCGAATCTAACCGTAGCATTTCCAGTCAGACAATGTCGACACGACGCTTTCAATTTTTACTTTTACGATAATTCAAATTAATGGTACTAAATTTTCACTATTTATTTGGAATAATTACGCTTTATATTTCCAATGCATTTTTTTCTTTTCTCTCATTTATTTTAATCTTTCCCTGTCTAAACAATGACAGAAAAAAACATATATAACACATGAAATTTGAATTCCTTACCAATACTCGTTACAGATATACAAAAATAGAAAAAATTAAAAAAATACTTCATGCACAAGCTTATTTTCTGTAAGCATATTCAGAATTTAGGCCGTATCACTGCGACTGTCGAATTCTCATTAACTTCGCTCGTTTCAATAGTGGATATGTATATGAAATATCACATTGATTAGAAAGGTATTATAGCTGTCTAATCAATGTTATAATTCATGGGAGACCAGAACTAGGACATTTAATGGTTTTCATATTCCGTAGAATATGAGGTAAATATTAGTGTATGTATTCACATGACTTGGTCTATTACAATGTAGGGGATATTGTAGTATACCAAGTCAAGTGTCTTTGAAATGGCGACTTATATGTATGCTTTATTATTAATATGTATACTTTTTTATTTTAGGCTCACACTTCTCGCTGTATCCCGCTCGTGGCAGGTTAGACAGAGGGACTTGGGGTTGGATCTCGACTGTTTACCTTGCGTCGGCATGGGTTAAAGTATTACAACATTAGAGTTTCGTAAAATATTAAAAAAATGTAATATTAAAGCGCGACGTGGCGCAAGGGCATAAGAGTGTTACTGCAATCGCAACAGCTTGTGTTCCTCCAATCGAGAAAATAACATATTAAGTATTTTAAAACTAAATATTTAATCTTTTAATTTCATCGCTCTAGTAACAAGTTAAAACGCGGCGTTGAGTTCCGCCACTCTACACACAATGCCTCAAATTCGGCGTAAACTGTAAAATGGGATGGAGTATCTTAACACTAGATTCTCAAGTTCCCTTATAAAAAAAAATAAAAAAATAGTACTAAAACCTACTACAACACGATAACAAGATCCCAACCGATTACATGTCACAAACATTTTAATAGCAAATCAGTTTTATCGGTTGCGTGGAGTCAATTTAAATTACATAGAAGGGTTTCACGAAAGGGCAATTTATAAGACTACTAACGGACATGTCAGTTAAGTATGCATTATGGTGTATTTAGTAGCGAAACTTAAAGCACACTTTGCCTTGCCATCAGAGCGAATAAAAATTAAAATATTAAATATTTCATTTCCTCGAGTATGACTTGATTTAGTCTATTAAATTCTCTCTAAAAAGACTTTGTAACATATTAACAACTTTTCAAATGAAACGAACAGTTTTAGAGCTAAGTTCAAGTCAATACTTTTAAATAATATTAGTATAGATACGAACAAAAGGTCTGAATTAAATTTTAGCAACAAATCATAAAATAATAATAACATGTATGTAATAATATATTTATTTACCAAACTATGTGTTGCAAATTTCCTCTAAGATTAAAAGGTGAGCATTGGTAGCCGTACTAGTATTAACTGTGCTACAGCCACCAGGTATAATACATAATGTCTACGAAATAATAAGCTTTTATTATTTATTTTGAATTTTATTTTATCAATTTCATTTCCCCGCGTGGATAGACAAAGCACGGGTGTGAATTCCAACAATTTCAACACAATTCCTTAAAGATTAGGCAGAAAATATAAAACGAAGTGTCTTAACACTAACTTCCCTCCACTTATCCTGTCATAAGAAAACAAACATACAAATAATTTTTAGTTTATTCTTCTCCTTCGCTTGCACAAAACTATATCGAGAAACGATTGTAACTGCTTAAATAACGTAAATTGAAACACGGCTCGCTGTTCGAGTAAAGGCCCGGTTGAATAGACCTCATCGTATCTCCTGCAGACATGTTATCATGGGAAGACTGTTAGTATGCTAATTCCTATAATACATATACTTGATGGAATTGTATAGGCACGTACTGTGTTTCATATAATTTCTTAAAATTTTATTATATATAGACTTGTCTTGGCCCAGGGGAGTGTAAGTGTGGTGACAGGCTCGTTTCTATTACGAGGAAACGAAACATTTAATATTTTAATTACGTCAAGTTCCGCCATATAACACGCAATGCTTATACAAATGACATAGAAACTTGATTTCTTCTGTACTCAAAGAAATCACAAACTTGCACATTTATTAATTTTTATTTAATACCTTCATGTGATATAAATAAATAGTCTAGATATACGGACAGAAAGACAACAAAGTGATCTTATAAAAGTTACGTTTGTACTTTTTACTATTTTTTAAGCCAAATGTGATATATAAATATATGTTGCACAAATACTTTCTTTCGTAACTGACATGAAAAGTTCATACTAGTAAAAGCAGTTACTTTGGAAAATCGTTTTCTGTTCCCGAACCAATATCTCGTGATCGAAGCCACGAACGCAAGTTAATCATATTACAATGCTTACTGCAGTTAGTAGCTTTGCGGCTTCAAAAATATTACGTACATTATGGAATCTTCGTACCTTAACATTTTCCTTTTGTGGCGATATGCTTACAATGATAGTAAAATTTTGGATTAGTTTTATAAAGGTAGGTAATAATATATCTTTGTTTATTTAACTCTGATTGATTTTTTATTAAATTAGGCTTCCGTTTTTGAATTGAAGAAATGCAAGCAGTCGATCGAGAGTTAGGCAAAAATATTTTTTATATATTTATTTTAATTATTTATTCATATATTTTGATTTGCTAGTGGCTATTACAAATTACAAATTAAAATAATATTACAAGCATAACATAATTTCAAATAATGTATAGCCGTGTGAAAGTAAACATTGCATGCATATATTGTGTCCGGCTTCACGAATGCTATTGTTTGTATAATTACAAAGATTTTACTGTAAAACGATACAATTTCAAAAAAACATAATTTACACAAAAAAAAAAGAACAAAAACATTTATATAAAAAATAACAAACAAAAAGATTAATAATAACAACAACAAATTTCCTTATGATATGTTTGTACGTTTAACAATAAAAACTTAAAATCGAACACATTGTTGTTGATTGATGATCTGATTTATCACTGAGATTTATTAGTGCAAATTATTTTGTGTTTACTTTTAGGGTTCCGTATCTGAAATCAAAAATTCTACATAATCTTTAAGATTCCTTACTGACTTATTTTTTCAAAAGGATGAGAATATAGAAATATTTTACAAATTCTTCGACTTTTTTTTATTAGATAAGGCATATTTGCCCTTGCTGAAATTTTATAGGCCCGTACTTTGTGTTTCTTATAATTTCTTAAAATTTATTTAGATAGTCCTGTCGTGGCTCAGGGGCATAAACGAAGCACTGTAAAGTTGATAACTTATGGGTTCGATTCGCGTTCGAGGAATCGATGTATTTAATATTTTCATTGCTTCAATACAACAAGCAATGCCTTCAGAATTTCGATAAATGAAAAACGAAGTATGGAACAGAACTGTCCAAATAGGAACAAAGTATCGTAACACTACGTTTCCAGGTTCCTTCTACCTAAACGGATCGGTTCAGGATAGCTTAGGTGTGAAACTAAAAAAAATAATAGGGAAAAGGAATATTAGTAGTAAAATCCTTCGAGATCCCAAAAATAAAAATAATCCTTAACGACAAATAGTGAACTAAAATATCAATGAATAAATGAAATTATAAGCTCTAACTAAATATATGTATTAAATTTGTGTAATTTTTATGTATCAATCGATTAAAATAAGACAAAAGGACAAACAGACAAAAAATTTAAAAATCAATATTTTACTATAAAAATCTTCCTCTATATATTTAAAATCTTCCATGTTCCAATTGTTCCAAGATATGTTAAAATCTTCCATGTACAGACCAATTAAACAATAAAAAACTTTACTATTATACAATATATATATTTAATAGAACATCAACAAAGAGAGCGTACTGACACTAGTACCATCCGTAATTTAAGTAACAAGCAAAATAAATCAGGATCAACGACCGTCAATTTTAATGATCGATATCGCGAAGTCAACAAATAATGTGTCAAAATCCCCAAAAGGGCTTTCAAGGGCTCCACTGGCCCGGAAAGGAGGGTTCGGCATTTAATAAAATAAAATGGGAATATTATTGAATGGTACCCGTCGAGAGTAATGTCTCGTAAACGGACGTGGATGAAGTCGCTGATCCTATTTTTATTAAAATATTTTTAGTTTTACGCTGTATTCCGAATATGGTAGGGTAAGCAGAGAAAATTTGACAACCTAGTGAATAAGACACACGAATTGTCTAGTGTTAAGTAGGTTGTCAAGTATTAAGTGGCGGTACTCACCGCCTCGCTTCGCCTTATACAAGAGCGAAGAAATTATAATATTATGTATTTCGTCTTCTCGAGTGGGTATCGAATCCACAATCTGTCACGTTTACATCGCACGCATGTGCCTCTGCGCCACGACTGGCCTATTTATTAAGTGTTTAATTTGCATGTGGTAAAATATAAGTGATTGCTCAGCACGGACATAATCACAAAATAAATCTCATTTCACATAAAAAAATACTTTATTACTAAGATCCCACAGGCTAACCTAATTTTACATGACAAATAAAACGTGAAACTATAAATAAAATACAACAAAGCTACTCCATTGAATGTTGTTCAATAAAAATCTAATGTTGCGTCCATAAATCTGCATCCGTCAATGCGGATTTCATTGTCACTATTTGTAGTCATTGTGGTTGGATTGCTACTGAATTTTACCAGTACGTGGGTGTTTGTATGAATGTGAAACATTATCCCCTAACCGACATTTTATTATAAACTAAACAATTTACTCGTTTTTGTGCAATATTTATTTGAGTTTATTCGTTCCATTAAAATATGAACAAAGGAAGTTGAATAGTTCTGCTTAAAATTGTTAAAATAAATTGTAATTTTTACAGTTTATCTAAGCAAAATTTTACTTTCTTTATTCTTCTTATTTCAACTTTGGAGACAGTTTATTATTAATATCGATATCAGGCTGTCGTAGCACAGTATCTGACTATATAATTTTGTGGGTTAGATGTTGAAAAAGCCCAGCCAATGTAATATCGGACTCACCCATGTATAACTCCGTCTCATTATCTGTAAAAAAGGCAAAAAAATAATGTTTATTGTACAGGAGCTTCCTTGAATATTTATTTTTGTATGTTTTTTAGGTATTTGTTATTATAACAGCAAATATAACGACAGTAAATATTTCAACTTACTAACTATCACAGCTCGTGAGATACAGTCCAGTGAAAGAACGACAGACAGGTTGAAACAGCGAAATCTTAGTAAAGGTATAAATTTCGCTTGTTGAAAACAGAACCCTAAGAATATTATCCATAAACTTCATCTTTTGGCTATTTTTGTCTTTTTTATTTGAATACATCTCCTGGAAATTTTATTAATATATTTTCATTGCATCCACAATAAAAATTACTAAATGCGTTCGTGTAAATTCATTTCAAAGCAAAATCGTAGTGAAGCATTTAAATGTAGACCCACTGTTCGGTGTAAACAAAGGGTTTGATATTATGATATTATATATAAACTTGTAATAGTTTGTATGGATTAAGGAAGGGATAAGATAAAACTAGTGTTTAGATACTCCGTTTACCACTTTCCACCATAATTAGAAGAGCGTAACTTAAAACCGATATATATATATATATCTTTCCAGTGATAGAAAAATTACATAATCTATTTCGCTCAGGAAGAATTGAACTTACAACAAGCTTGTAATCATACCCTTTTCTTTCGATTTACTATTTTGTATTGCAAGCATTGATAATAAATTACTCTTACTACTAATGTTATTTATTTATAGAACAGAACTTAACGCATATTCAATGTTTTTTTTTTAAGTTTACGTACACCAAAAGGGTAAAAAACGAAGCACTTATAGGATTTAGCATGAGGTGGGACTATGTAGGATTAACAATACACAACAATATATAGGAATAAATCTGGAAATTACAATTTTATAGGTATTCCATAAATGGTAAATACAAACTAATAAATGTACATAGTTACAAGCTTCATTTATTTCTTCGCTCTTTTTTATTTGGTTCCAAGTTTAACATTTCTTTGGAGATATTGTAGTATATGTTTTTTTCTATTTCTTCCTAATGTCTTCCATCAAGTAATTGAGATGGTGGTTAGCAGTGGCAAAACTTTTGTACGATTGTATAACAAATGTTGCTGCACAATGCCGGCTTTGTTTCGGATTATTATTTTGGTAAAACTTAAAGGTACTTAAAATGTACATTATCATTACACTTTTGATTAAATTTTCCTTTAAACATTCTTGTCCATTACATTTTTTATATCTTCCCGCTATTCCGAACATGGTTGAACGAACTTGGAAACGGGTGTTAAGACACTCCGTCCATATTGCGACATTTCCGTTTCCCATTTTCCATGGAATTTTCGAGGCATTGTATGTTGAGCGGAAAAAATTTAACATTGCAGCAAAGAAATAAAAATAATCTAAAATGTACTTGAGTGGAAATCGAACCCACAATCTATCGCGTTATAGGTAGCCTCTAAAATTATTATCTTCCGTACGTAGTAAATCAAAAATACTAATGTACAACCTCAACAGTATCTATATACAAATATAACCATATACACGCTATCAACATTAATCCTGTAACGGTCTTTGTTTCCGTATTCCAAATCACTTGCGGTCTCCTTAACTACTTTACTTTGGAATGGGTTTATTGTTACCTTTATTTGTTAGTTCAGTATGGAGATGAAATTACTGAAAAGGTCACTTTGTTGAGAACATTGCTACTAATGTTAAACGTAGAACGAAGTCGATGACAGTAGAGTAGTCTTCGTTTACATTAAACTATTTTTGTATTAATATTTTTTTTTGTATTAATAACCACTGTTTCGCCGATAAGGATCGTCAAAATAGTAAAAAAAATACATCAATTTATATGCCAATATAATAAAATACAAAACAGCCCCATCTTTCCAAGCACTAATAACTTTTAACACAAATATTTAGATAGCGATATTGTATACATATCGTACTTATACTTTCATTTAGTATAACACTAAAATTATAACTTAATCACAATTTGTACTAAGTGCAAAATCAATATCTCATATAAGATCTTAATTAAATCGAGAACTCAACGATGTTAGTAAAATATTTCAGATTAAATCAAAGCTTTATAGAAAATAAAATCACTTTCAGCGGTAACATTTTTGAGTTTTGATTATCTTTTTCGACAAATATCTCGAATCAATTTTATAGCGTAAACCGAGTCTTACTACTTAACGGTGGCCACTTCTACCAGTATGCCTTAAAATATGGCGTGATTGTTAAACTGCATGCTAGGGAAATGACAAACGGCAATAACCTATCTGTATCAAGTAACGTGAGCAAACTGGCGGTAAAGCAAAGGGTAGCCAGTGCATTTCACATCCTAAGTTGCGAATGTAAATTGCTCTTTGATATAAAAAAAACTCCGAAAGTCACATACAAAAGCTGTAGGTATAATATATATATATATATATATATATATATATATATATATATATATATATATATATATATATATATATATATATATATATATATATAGAATGTAATAATAATAAATACTAATATGCTACATTTATACAATAAATATAATAAATTCCTTAATTATATTTATTGTATAAATGTAGCATATTAGTGATTAAATTAATTGGAACGCACGGTGTGTGCGACTCGACAGCTTTTACTTTCACGAGGTGTAGTGTTGTCACAAAAGGGATGCGCCACGACTCTAGCAAATAGCCACAAAGTTGTATTCTAAATATGCGTCTTATACCTCATGGGGTGAGCTTTGTCGATGGGAAGGTCATTGTCACACCAGCACCATATGTGTATATACATATCTGTGTATGTACATAACTGTGTATTTATACTGCCATAAATGTAAATTTAGGTTACGTCTCGCGGAACGTATTTACATATATTTATGAACAAAGTGTGCTAGATATCGATTGTTCATCATTCTATCGGTACTACATATTTTTCATATAATAGATATAAATCATATCAATATACAAGACGAATAATAATAAGCCTCCAAGTATCAAATGAAACGACCAAATATGTCGGATTTTGAGCGTGATTAAGAGACCATGATGGTACAGTGGAACAGTTTCTAATTGTAAACGCAATGTCACTGTAGACATAACGTTGCGTTAAATACCGCCACACAATATTCAAAATTTCAAAACCTAAATGAAGTTTCCAACGAGATTCCCTGTTTCCTGTGGATAAAGGATACTTTTATGAAAATTATACTTTCTCCGAATGTAAATTAAAACGCATTGTTTTTATAAGAGAATTTCTTTTTTAAACCCTTTTCTTAATTTACCTTAAAATTACCTAACCGCCGTTATTTAGGTGATTTGCATCCAATCTTGTTCAACGAATAAATAAAAAGAGTTTCCGTTGCATTATATAGTAACTCGTAGGGTTAACCCTTCGCTCGTAAAATATAATTACGGAAAGGCCGTGTAAGAACTTTATGAAGACTTAATTTGTGTAACAACCTTCCTGTTATATTTTTTTTATACTGGAATTAATAAAAATATAGCGTTATACACTAACTTAGAAACTATTAAGGATTATGTTGTTTTTATCATTGAGTATCTTTTGAGGCACGTTGTGAAAATATATTAAATTACTTTAGTATGCTACTCTTGATATAAATAGCATATATTGTAATATTTTTTATTAATGTAATACTTTTGTCTACTTGCTCTATATATTGCTCTATACGGCATAGAGAAGAAATGGTTTAGGCTGTAATTTTGAAAACGTGTTTTAAAGTGGAGCAGTATTTAGTTTTTTTCCACTTTCCACCGACTTTTAGCCATACTATATTGAGGGACGAAACTCAACGACACACTTGGCCTTATTACCGAAGGAATGAAAACATTTAGTATTTAAATTAAAAATATTATATAATTAATTTCCTCGAGTGGAAATCGAACACGCCTCTGTCAATTAATTTTATTATTTCTTAACAAATTAAAGTCTAATACAGAGCACTTGATATCATGATTCCGCATGTATTCTTTCCCTCAGTGACGATCGAACTCACGGCCAACGCACTTACTCGTACAGTGAGACTTAGTGCCACGAATATAAGAAGTATATGATAAAGTGAATTGCCTTAAAGTTTAGAACCTACCCAACTTTTACTACAGTAATAACGATAAACCAGGCGGCTGTTTTAATATTGTATAGCAAAAATAAACAGTTTGCTTTTAAAAATATGTTTAAGAGTGAATTATGAAATATGTTAATACAATTTAACCCTTCTTTGCATGATGATCGAAATTTCCATCATAACATTTAATGCCGGTAAAAAGGTACACAAAACCTGTGTAATTCAAATTTGTTGCTTCTGGCAACTTCTTTCAACGCCGTAGTGCGAAATGAAACGCAACTATCAAAACAAAAGCTAACGCTACTGTTAATTACCAGGATTTGAACTTGTCATTCCGCTGTTTGATGTGACTGGAAAAAACGGCCGAGTTTATAAATTGTTTTAGGAAACTAAAGTGACATTTATCTGCTATAAAAAGTGATAATGAGTGGAAATAAGGTTTGTTTCTGTGTTTCTTTTATTTTAAGTACAA